>JARJLF010002401.1:0-39792 GCA_029378395.1 Mycena leptocephala
CATCCCTGTTCACATTTAAAAATGGAATTACGCAAGTGTTGAAATAATCCGACCCTGAATGCCACTGAAAGGATCAATCCAAACTTTGCAGTTTGGTTTGTAATGAGGAAGAGCCTGGTTGCGGGCGCAGTAAGACCCCCGACGCTCACTGTGTCCGTCGCCGAACGAAGGGTGAGGCTTTTGCAGGGTCAGTCAGACTTTTATGACAAAACATAAACCTAAACTCACCGATAGTTAGCCCCAACGACGGGATCCACGCCAACACCTGAGAAATCAACAAGTCAACGGAATGAAAATTGCAAGCGAAGGGCACAAACCCGTCGAGAAAGTTATGGAACTGGTGGTGCCTCCATCGACAAAGGTCGAGCTCTTGGTCGAATCGAACTTGACTTGATTGTTACAGGGCGCTCCGCAGAGCGTCGAGGCGAATTCCAAGGTACTGCTCCCGGTATCGAACACAACCGATACGACTTGTGGCGGCGTCCCCACTGTCATATTTCCGAACCATCTGCGAAGAATAATAAACCAAAAGTGGACCCGAAACAGGGAATCGCAAAGTACTGAAGGTCGGTCCCCAAAAAGAAATCCGCCAAGGGAACAGTTACAGGATTCAATGCTCTCCGCCTCAGTGTAGCTGGAACCGGAGCGATACGCGATTGGAGATGTATCGTCTGCGGTACTGCCTGAGCGGCGACAAAATCGGCGCGCTGAGACCAGTAACAGGCAAAAACTCAAAAGGCGGAGCATCTTCAGCGACGAGTGGTCGCGTTCACGGGGCTCTTATTATATGGGATCGCCAAGGAAGGTAACATATGAGAGCGAAGCAAGACCATGCTTGCATTTGAAATCAACGCATGGACCGTATGCAAAATTATAACCAGTGTGAACAAACGGCGAAAGATGGAGGATAAGAAGGGACGAGATCCCCACATCGTCTTCAAGGGTGATCCGGGCCCCATTTGCCGGTCGACGAAGACCGTAGACGGAAAACGAAGGCAAGAAGCAACCTTTCAAGTGAGTACGTAATACAAGTGATACTTTTAATTGCTACCATCATCATCCTCGAGCTCTATGCCCAACGACGACTCAGAAATCGACGCCGTGGAAGCTAATACCATGTGGTCGTCGGCCCCAAAGAAAACTCCGTGGTAGTCAACCACCATGTCCTGCCCACTCCCGAAACTCGAAATACTACTGCGGTCCGAGATCGACCGATTCTCCGCCGCAATCTTGTTTAAAAGAGCGTCTATTGGGTCGAAACTGACTTCCATCGTCGAGTGACCGTCGACCGTGCCATCGACGTCGGTAGTCGATGACTCGAGTTCGCTATCGGCCTCGGATGAATCGGTGTATTCTGACTTAGTGTCGCTCAGAAACTCTGAAGGCGCCAATTCGCTCCGAGTGTCCAATAATTCCTCGTCGGGTCGAGGGCTGTATACCGAATTGGTGTCGCTCAGAACCTCCGAAGGCGCCAATTCGCTCCGAGCCTCCAATAATTCCTCGTCGGATCGAGGTTCTTGTTCTGGTTTGAGCTCGGCCTCGACTGCCTCTTCCTCTTCCTCCTCTTCCTCTTCAATGATCGCGTCCTCGTCGCCCATCAAGCCAACGTTGATTGCCTGTTCTGTCGATGGATCCCACGAGCACAAACTCGCGGGCTGGTTTCCCACACTTCCTGACGCGTCGCTGGCTTGACTCGACCTTTTGCTGCTCGTCGCGGTTGTGGACTCGACATCGATCCATTGCGTTCCTTCCCTGCGACTCATTTTCTTTCCCCTCAACTTCTTTAATATTTTCCGACGCCGTTCCATCCATTTCGTCTCTTCCTCGGACGACATCCCGAGAAAAGAGCCCCCCGTTGAGCTCAGAGCACGATGCAGAGGAGTGTACATGTCCACTCCTGCCGCCTCGATGACTTTAAGGATCGGAACATGATCGCGCGTGTATCTCATCCTGTGCGCCCAAGAACATGTCATTCTGAAAATAGGATGAGCTCGTGCTGCCAAATTCTGATGATGGAAAGAACATACCCCGGCCCGAAAACGAACTCACCGCCCAACTGTTTGATCTCGCCACCGTCCTTCCATACGGGCATGCCAACCTTGACCGCATTTACGACCACCATGCCAATGCCAGTCATTAACCCGTGTCGGACGTAGTTCCCTCGTGGGCCCTTCTCCATTGTTTGGAGCGTCATCCCGAGCGTGTTGTACACCTGATGAGTCGGATCTGTGTATAGCGCAAACGGCGTACGAAATATTCCTGAGGAAAAATGTTTTCAGAACGAGATCCATCCCGTAAAGGATTCAATCACTTACGACGGTAGGATTTAATCATCTCGTAGGAACCATTGCTGATGATAATCAGTTGAAGGCCTGCGCTCTCAAGGACCTCGGGCGAGACGTTTCGTGATATCGAGAACATATAGTCCTGGCAGAGTGGGCACCTATAACACGACCGATTCAGATAAATGCTGTCGAAGAAGAAATAAGACCCACCAGAAGTGTCGAATGAAGCAGACGATCGTTTTCTGCTCCCTCCACAGATTGCCGAAAGGGACACGCACACCACTTTCTGAGATGACCTGTAACCCCGCCGCTTCTTCCAATTGTCGCTGGGTAGGTGGCTTGGTCTCGTCAAACCCATCGAAGTCTGGAGGTTCGCCGAAATCGAAGTGGGGCTCTCGAGGTCTGTCTCTATGTTCCGATATGGGAGTTATGGGTGACTTGGCCTTCACGGCAGTGGGTGTTGGTGAACCCGCGGATGGGTCGGTGGGTTGCGACAGCGCATTCTCAGTATTCAGGTTCTCGGCTCTATCGTTCGTGTCTTTGTCGGATGACTGTGGCTCGGTGGGCTGCTGGGCTGCATCTGCATTCGACTGCTCCGGCCCTGCGACGTCTGCACTTGGGGGGGAGGGCAGATCCACGTGGAGGATATAGGACCGTCGCGAGGGCATATCTGGCTTGGGAGGGTTATACGGCTGTAGTATCGGCAAGGCGGGGACAGGCGGCATGGTTTCGGGTGGTTTGGGGAAGGCGGAGAGAGAGATCATGGAAGCGTTGGTCGAAGCCATAGATGCAACAGAATACTTTCGGGGCGAGACTGGAGCGGATATGGAAGCGACAAGAGTGCTCTTCCGCTTCCGAGTCTGCATAAATCCGAAGGTGCTATTTCTAAACGACTTTGACTTCCTCACCCTCGGTGGTTGGTCCGACGACGACGCAGGAGGCTCACTCTCCGCTCCACCTCGGGGCCCTGTATGTGGTGCAGAGGGGGAGATGACATCCGCGCTGTATGACAGGGCGTTCGCCCTCGGATCTGGACCGTGGACAACGGTCTGTTCAGGTACAGTGACTGACCGCAACGAACCCAAGCTTCGCGCGCTTGCCAATAGATCTGTATCCACAACAGGTGGGGGAACGCGAACGAGAGTCGTAAACCGTTTGGATGGAAGTGTGTGAGCCCGTGGTCGTCGTTGAACATGGGTGGGGGACAACTTCTCCTCTGTGTCTGAATCAGAGTCGTTCAAGCCGTTCCAAAACTCGTGCATGTCTTTGGAAGGGGTTGGGGGATGTAAGAAAACATCTGGCAAACTTTTATCTTGACCTATGCCCCTGACCGCGCCAGAGGATCCTCCGCGAATGGATAACGAAATGTTGCGGAGCTTTTCGTTTTATTTGACTGAAGCGACGCAAAGATGACTCAGAAGAGTGAAGACTGACGTCCGGTGGAGGATGAAGCATAGGAAGTAAGGTAAGGGTCGATATTGAGGTCATCGTGGGGGTGGATAGTGATTCATGGTAGAGAGTTAGGCTAGGGGTAAAGTGGGGTAGGATATATAATGTCGGAAGCATCCAGTGGGCCGCCATAGCGAACGGAAGTAAATGTCTTGCTTAGTATCCGCTCATTGAATGTCTCACTGCAGCAGTCGGGTAAAATTGGAGGAAAGATCACCAGAAGATCAATATCCTAAATAGGGTGGAGGCGGTGCACTATATACCTTGAACTCGATCGTCCACATGGGTGAGCGCTGCAGCTTGGATCTCAAGAATGCTTCCCGGTAACACTTCCCGCAGCCACCATAGACCAACTTGACCTCTCCCCGCCACACCCGCCCAAAGAACACGCCTTGGAAGCATTTGAACACGTCGAACATGAAATTAAAGCCGCCATCCTCGCTTCACGCCACGACTGGAACAAGCATGAGCCCAAGATGTGGCTTTGGCTAGTCAGATTTCAGACCACGACCTCGTCAACTTCACTATCAAGGTAAGTGCTACACCCGAAGTCCTTGGCACTCGCGCCCACCTGTCAAAGGACGACTTGGTCGTTGTCCGCAGCGCTGTAACCTCGTACGGCCCCATCATTCTCGGAAAGATCAGAATCAGAGCAATCAAGCTTGACTCTGCCGGTCAACTTGTCCCTGGTGAGGTGGAGAAAGACGCCCATGGTAAAATCAAGGTCGAGATGAAGCACGGCAAGATTGACGACGATAACCTTGGCTTTATTTTTGTCAGGTACTTGCCCGTATCCCGGTGATTTTCATGTTGCAACTGACGCCTTCCTAAAGGATTCACGATCCCCCGGGCGACGTGAGTGCATCCACTGTCGTGACCCCGTCCCTCTGACTTGCATTGTTCCAGGGCATCGAAAATGTCAAGTTTCACTCGCTGTTCACCGACGAGGGAAAGGACAAGGATGGAAATAACAATGGTGTTTATCGTGCCATTCAAATGAACTCGACTCCGTTTGAGTTCTTCAACGAGTGAAATTACGAATGTGCTACTAAAGTTGTGCTTTGCATGTACGCGTTTTGTGGAAATAACTATCTGTGCTATAGTGTACCTAGATTTTTGGAGATGGCATTTTGGCACCTCCACGATGATCCCGGCCCGATGATCCGACTGAACCTACTTTGACAAGAACGCTCAACAAAAACGGAATAACGGACGAAGTGAAAACAACTGCGTCTCAGTTCTTCAGGCTGAACAAATAATATATATAATATATATGCCCAGGCTGCTCCAAAATCTCTGCCATCGATGTCTACAAAACACTCCGAGCCACTGCTTGGGGACTGGGGTCTACGCTGAAGTTTAAATTCACACAAATTCAAAAGTTAAATACATTTCTTTTTTGTGCAAATCCCTTGTCTTCCTGTCTAACCTCCTCCCCGGTCGAGCTTCAACTCGTTAGCTCCGATACATGGACACCGCAGCCGCTGTCAGTAAAGGACATGTCAGTGCCGTACTGCCCCGCCGAAATATGAGCGCTGTCGCCGCTATTGGTGACCGCCATGCCACATAGAATATCTCAGCGCCGGCGTAGTGCAAAAATCAGAGGTTGAACCCACAATTGCAATGGTTCGTGTCGACACAGGTAGAAATAGTCTGGCCAGCCCCGAACTGTGAGATGGACTATTCATTAATTTTATCTTTTTCGCTCTATGGAATGACCACAGAGACCCCGTTGACTAAAGCAGCAGGACCAAGAACACTATTGAACTAACTTACCATATTTGGACATCCAGGCTAGCTTTTAAATTCGGCATAGCCTACCATCTCTTCATTTTCAGAGACGTGTTCCGCTTGAATGAGCTGCAGTTTTATTAAACGTTCTTCTCGGCAGTGGGGTGTTGAACGAAATTGCTCCACCTTCGAACCTAGCAAGACGGTTTCTAATTGTCAGCAATCCACTGTCCGAGTCCGGGTCGCGCCAAGGAACAACGCCGCACTCGTAGTGCGTCGTCGCAGGCGGGACGCGTGTTACTGCTCTGTTGCATCTCCGTACTACTTAGCATTGTTACGGGCAAAAATGCCAATCGTGTCCGGCCTGAGGGACGTCACCAACGTCCACCTAGCAGTCACGGCGAGTATCGACCGCTAATGTAGAGAAATCAGGTCCGTTGGGTAGCGGAATCCTTTTCGCGGTATTCACATGGCTCCAAAGATCGGGATCAGCCTCTCCGAGCAATTCCGTCGGAGCCGCTGTACAAGAGAGCAAGTGCCAAAAAAATAAAAGAAAAATCGAACGAAACAACTTACTAAACTAAATCTTCCTCAGACATCTGGATAAATTTTTGCACCACCATTGTTCCACTTCTAGGTACTCTGCGTATACATGATGCTCTTCGTGGTTGACATCGCTCAGCCCGCTTTGTGAAGAACCCGGCCACAGGATCTATTGTTGGGGGTATATACAAATGAGCAACCCACTACACAGTACAAAAAACGCCAAAGAGAAGGCAAAGAAACATACATGAGAGAGGGCGGGGCATGGCATAACACAGACCGAGGCAATAGCAGGATCCGCAAAGTGGGCATATATAGACAGGGAAGGTGGGTACGCAGGTGGTTGTTTATGTTTTTATCGTAACGGGAGAAATAAATGAGGAGAGACAGAGAGAGAGATAGAGAGAGAAAAGGGAGAAGAATATCGTATACAGTAAGCGGAGAAAATCGTCAGTGAGTCATGGATGTGACTGTGGTACGCGAGGAACGGTCGATCCAGATGGCGTGCAGCAAACACGGCCCCCGGTAGCTTGTCGGTAGCGACGTTGATGTAACCGGTAATGCCGGCATGCCTGCGAAATTCGCAGGGAGCCCAGGAGCCGTGGGCACGGAACCGAGCCCGTACTCCAGTGGCGGAAGATGCGTAATCATCGGCCGAATCGGACCACGGCCACGCGGTTGTGTCGGATGGATGTCCGAACTTGGGAGGAATGCCGAGGAACGCCGTAGACGCATATGTAGGATCCGGTCCCAGCGCGGCCTCAAAGGCGATGCCAGACAGCGTGGGAGACGCATGCGTCGCGCCCCAGTGAGAGGAAATCTCATTGCCGCAAGATACGACGACGACGTCGTGCGAAAGCGGGGCCATGTTGTCGTCCATGAATGTTGACATTGGATGGTCCGGTCGCCGGACGACGACTCGGTGGACGACGGTGAATAGCTGAGACTCGGTGTCGAGGGGACGGGGCTGGGATATTGCTGGCTCGAATACGTCGAACTCGGCGTCGAGGGAGATCTCCCGCGCTGGAAAAAAGCATTAGAATGAATAAAAAATGTAACGAAGAGAACACTGACCTGGTTCAAGTTGGGGGAACCCATCAATTGGTCTTGTGAGCAATATTAGAGAACGACAGCTGGTGCCCTTCACCATTCCAAGTCGACTCGTAGTGAGATCCGCTGCTCGAAGCGGGGCAAGAATCGCCGCGATCCCTGTCCGCGAATGACTCAGCAGGAAGGGTCGAGCATCTTCGTAACCCGCGCATCTGCGCAGGTCTGGTTGGAGCAGAGGAGCTGGCGGCCATCGCATTCGTGCTTTCCTTCTTGTCGTTGCGCGCCAGGAAGGACCCTTTTCCGAGCGGAAGAGAGCCCTCACTTTGACAGCGGACCACGGGCCTGCCGGTCGCAACAGGCGCAGGAGTAGATGCATTTGAAGTGGAGGCTTGGGAGACCGGGGGCGTTTTGCCGACCCAGAGACGCCAATCTAAGGCGTCGCCGAGGGCACGCTCACAGCGGCCTATCTCTCTAGCCGGAAGACCAGAGAGTTTCGCCCAAGCCCGATTCGAGTAGCATTTGTCCTGCGTGAACTTGGAAGCAAGGATTAAGGATGCGAGGAATGCCCGCCTGGGGCAGAGGAGGGGAGACGGGAGGGGGGTGAGGGGGGTCGACGACGTGCTGGCGGATTTCTGTTTGCTCAACAAGGTCTGGTCATCCAAAATGGAGGTGGTCGATGGGGTAGCCGTGCAGACTACGTCCTCATCAAAGACACGCACTGTATCCATGACATCTTCATCATTGCGGGCACCCGCTACGAAGTCGAAATTCATGGATGATAGCTGGGCCTCGAGCTCTAATTCAGCCGGTGTCGCGGGGGTAACGCGAGACTCGGAGTCATACTCGTATAGGCCGCCCTCTCCAGATTGCTCCTTTCGAATGAGCTCTGGCACTTTGGGCCGGATCGCCTCTAGATAGCACAGAGCTGTCTGGAGCACAGAACCAGAGGTTCGCGAGCGCCTAAGAACCTCGTGGACGAATCCCTTGATCGGAACGAGATTGCTTCGGTTACCGAAGCCAGCTGCGAGATCTTGTTCGCACTGGAGGGTTACAGAGCCCGTTCGCGAACACGCTATGGAACTCGATCCCAGCGGCGAGGGAGGAGAGGGTTGGGTGAGGGGGAGACGGGGGACGGCAACTGGGTGTTGCGTCTGCGGGATTTGGGAGGTGGGGGGAGCTGTTCAGAGCCGACTGTGGCCCTGGATGAAGTCAAAAATACAGTAGGTACGTCTTGGGGGCGCCATATCTCGCATAGCGACTTTACGGCTTGATCTGGAGAGACCGGATTGGGCAACTAGTAGAAAGATGAAAGTGGCGAGGACATACCGACTAAGCCGGTTGCATATTTGTTCTTGGGGTTCTCCCGAAGGGGATTCGAGGGATCCCTAGGAGTTTGCGGCATAGAAGGGTGGGCCTTAAGACGTTCTGTTTCGCATAATGGGGTCGCCTTTGGCGGAGGAGATGATGATACAGAAGTGGCCGGGGTACTGAGATAGGAAAGAGATGGAGAACGAGAAGAGATGGAAGAGGCCGAGGCAGAAGCTAGAGCATTATAGGGCTGCCAACGGACCCTGGAGCGGGTAGCCGGAGGGGCCCTATGAGCGAGAGAGTGAATCGACGTGTGCATATTGGGGGGGTGAGTGATTGAGTTGGGATTTAAGGTTGCTGGAGTGGGATTATAGAGTCGGTAGAGATTATATCGGTTCAAATAGTAGTAGGCCGCGCATCGAACGTGGGGGTGGTGATAGTGTATTTAGAGGACGAAACAGAGAAAGAAAAGGGCATTGACGACAAGAGGAGTGGGCGGTTTGGGTGGGAGTAACGCTGGTGTATGGAGGAACACATTTCGGCTGGTTAGAGCAGCTTCGGACGCCTCAAGTCAACGACCTGAAGACGATCCGATTACAGGGAGCTTTGCCTGGAAGACAAAGGCCTGCAAAAATAAACTGGTGTCAGAAACGAGCAAGGGGGGTACTGTTGGGTAGATGGAGTGAGGAGAGGGACAGACACGGGTCTGTAATGTGAGTTTAAGGCGAGTGAGTTCCAGCGGCGGTGTACGTGTGACTTGTTTGTGACTGTTGTGACTCGTTGAGATGACTCGGTGAGAAAACGAATCACTCCGTCCTTGACTCCCGCTGTTGACTAGGCCTGGGACATCGTGGATCCACACAAATGGAGTGTACATTGTATCTGTCTATTGTATTCCCCTTTCTTTATTTTTTTTGTCTTTTTCCAGCCAATTCCTGGCCCGTACGATGGATCGCACTGGAAGGCTGTCCAGTCGCAATATGCGATCGCTAAGCCGGCTCTAGTCCGCAGTGGATCTCAGCCTCTCCACTTTGCATGGCCTGTGCATGTTTGGTACAATATGTCAGTCTGAGCTTCTTTCGCTGTCCGGACTCCCATGCGATGATCCGTGCCACCAGAAGCGATACTCTGGACCACTGCCTCGCCCGACGCCAGCCCGACGCCCCTGTTCCGGATCTTGGTGACTCGCTCGCTCACGCCATTATCGTAATGGACTCTTTGACTCCCTTACATCATTCTACTTGTGGCTAGGCAGTGCTCTCGAAAATGGACAAGTTGCCTCGCACGCCACCTTCTCTTCTGCGGTGACAGCCGAGAAATGTTGCGAGTTGTGTTATCCGATCCTGACTATAACTACAGTTGTAGGCGCTCGTCTTCCTGTCAAGCGCAAACTGGGGCAATTGGATAGGCGCGTAGTGAGCACAGCATTTTCGATTACGATCGAGCGTTCGGGCTGTTCGCGGGAAGAGTCGGAGGATCGACGGGGAAATATTGTCACCCAGCTTTACGCAGTAGGCGCTAGTACCAGTGCTCATGAACGCATCTTTACTCTGCCTTTGAATGCGATTTTGTACTCGAGCGAATATTCAGTGAATATTCTCAATGGCTACATACGCGTCGGTACAGTGTAACGTAAGGTATGGCGTTGCAAATGTGCTATATTTGTTGAACGACGGTCTTTACGCTTTCCACCTTGCTTGTTTTCGCGACGCTGGTACCGGGTGCGACGAGGAAATCAAGTGATATGGGTATCAAGGGCGCGCACACGCTTGGCACATGTGGCACATTGGCGGCACTGAATGACCGTTGCCCCATCTTAAACAGACGGATAGAGCTGATCTCTCCTATTTTCGCGCCAACTCGAGTCCTTCTTTATTCCCGCCATGCTCTTGGCCCTGCCCTTCGTTATTCTCAGCGCCGTCCTCGCCGTTCGCGCCAACATTGCCCATGGCGCTCACGTTGCTCGCCATCACCCGCGAATTTCAATTCCTAGGGAACCTCTTGCATCTCCAACTTTGAGAAAGCGCAAATCCTGCAACGCTCATGTATGCTTCGCTCCACTCCTCGGCCCTGCGCCCCTCAATCCTCGTCCGTTTCTAGCCTGTATCCGCACCCCCAACAAGACACTTCCACTAAGAAGACGAGCACATCTACCAAGAAGGCAACAACGACGACCAAGAAGACGACCGCCGCAGCCAAGCCAACTGTCAACAATGCAATCGTAGCTGGCACCATCAAGGTCAAGAGTGACCACTGCGGGCCCAGCGGTGCTACTAGTAAGTTGGATCTAATGCGCGCCTGCACATCCAGTCTGATCTTGTGTCTCAGCGAAAACCACGCGACCACTGGCCCTAACGGTTCCATTGATTGGTTAAACTGCGGTATCACTGGTAAGCAAGACGCGTCTCTTCTTTCGCCTTCCAATCGTTTTCTAGGATCCGGATGGGAACCGCCGTTCATCCAGTCAATGATATGATCGTCAAGGACTTATCTGAGGCCTCAAAGAATCCGGCACGCCGTTCACAGCTTGCGCCAGGTCCGTGTGCATGTCTTTGTATATTCGAACCAGCTCATATTGGGTCAGCTACGAAGGCCTATTCTACAAGTACGCGGGCGAGTATGGTCTCAAGCCGATCATGTTGGCTGCCTTTGCCATGCAAGAGTCAAGCTGTAATCCTTCGACTGTCGGTGGCGGTGGAGAGCAGGGACTCATGCAGTTGACCAAGGACAAGTGCGGCGGAGCCCCCGGTGGTAACTGCAGGGACCCCGTTAGTCGACTCGCCTCTCCCTGCTTCGCTGGCTCATGGTTGTCTCTACAGGATTTCAACATCAGGACGGGCGCCAAGTACTTTGCCGACACGCTCTCGAATAACGGCGGTAGTGTCCTACTCTCCATCGGAGAGTATAACGGCTGGGTGCCTGGCTTGACCAAAGTGAGTAGAGTATTGGTTGGGTTTTGGCTGACGGTTGACACGATGTGACCCAGGCCCGAGCTACTGCTGCGAGATACTCGTCCTGCTGCACTTGCCAGAACAACTTGGACTAGTGCGCCGTCTTCCCATTCTATTTGTTACCCCTGACAATCTCTCTTTCTTCAGCCTGCATCAGTACATGAACGGCTGGCTTCAGAATATAAACGCATACTATAACAATCTCGGCAAGTACCACAATCTCGACGTGTGCCCCGACAAGAACTAGTCTGCGTATCACATACTATTGAACGACCTACGAACATCGACCGTAACGCCCACTGCCCCGACACACTGGAATTATCTATAGCCTGGTGCACCATACCCATTCTATCGTAGTCTTCTATCCTCTCCATTGGTATACCGTAGTATACATGTCTGTAAACACCTAGTTTTGGTTGCGGAATTCAAATCGCGGAATTCAATCGTGGGAAGACGGGCTTTGATTTGGAGAAATTTCTGGATCGAACAAAATCATCTACATATCCGACGCGCCTCGACCATGTCGGACGCTTCTTCTCCCCTCAGCTCGCCAGCGCTCTCTGCATCTACCCCGCCGTCGTCCGTGCCCTCTCCCCAACTCCAGGCTCTCTCCATCGAGGTCTCAGCCGACGACAAGGCCGCCGCCGCCACCCTCAAGGCTGAAGCTAATAAAGCTTTCGCCGGTGCGCGCTCCATGTAAACTATTTGAGCTGGTGAGACTGACGGGTTGGTGCAGGCCATGATTTCCCCACCGCCGCGCGGCTCTACTCCGAGGCGATTGAGAAGAATCCGGGCGACGCGACGATATGGTGCAACAGGGCGTACACGCGCATGAAGCTCGAGGAGTTCGGCTACGCCCTCACCGACGCCAGTGAGTATAGTCTTTCTGCGCCGCAGCCGGCGCGCGCCGCTCACGAACGAATGCACTGACTGCGTGCAGCCCAGGCGATTCAACTGGACCCTAAATACGCCAAGGCGTACTACCGGTGCGTAGCCGGGCCCGGGCTCTACAGCACAAGCACAGACGCAGAGACTCATCTTATCTACGTGTTGGGTGGGGCAGGCGCGCGACGTGCTACATGCAGATACTCAAGCCGCAGGCGGCAGTCACGGACTTTCGCAAGGTGCTGGCGATCGAGCCCAAGAATGAGACCGTGCGCGGACAGCTGGTTGCCACGCAGAAGCTCATTCGGAAGATTGAGTTTGAGAAGGTGCGATTGGTGCCAGGCTGCGCGAATCGTATTTTTTGACTGAGCTCATACCGCACACGACAGGCCATCGAGGTCGAGGGCGAGAAGAGCGCGGTTCTGCGGTGTCAGGAAATAATAGCAGATGGTGCGCACTGCTGCCCCGCGCATTGATTGGTCGCTGAACAATGTTTGCGGGTGTAATACAGGTGGGTGCGACGTCGAAAAAACCTATACCGGTCCCAAATTGCCGTTCGCGGACGGGAAACACAGCATAACGCACGAATTCGTGACGGAGATGATCCAGTGGTTCAAAGACGGGAAGGCGCTGCCCAAACGGTACGTATGGGAGATCATCCTCGGCGCACACGAGCACTTTTCGAACGAAGAGAGCTTGGTCAAAGTTGATCTGGAGGACGGTGTAACCTGCGATGTCATCGGTGACGTTCACGGTATGCATCCTGACCTCTTCATGCCCGTCTGCGCGCCGCTGCTTACCGCACACATGTTTGCAAGGCCAATTCTACGACATGCTGCACCTGTACTCGCTGACAGGCGAGCCAAACGAGAAGCACTATTTGCTGATGAACGGCGACCTCGTAGATCGTGGATCATGGTCAATAGAGGTCATCCTCACGGCCTTTGCGTTCAAATGTAAGCGCATTTTTTTTTGAATCTCGTATTTTTATTCCTGACTCGCATTTGCAGGGCTATATCCCCGGTTCATGTACATTAATCGCGGCAACCATGAGGCAAAAGACATGAACCGATCGTATGGGTTTGAGGGCGAGGCGAAGCACAAACACGGCGAACAGACCTACAAGGCGCGTTTTCCCTTTACGTGCGGGCGCTTGTGCTCATTGATCGGTTCAGTTGTTCGCGCATGTGTTCACGACCCGTATGTTGCTGTGTTTTCCTATCTTGTCGTAAATCTAAACCACATCTAGTGCCGCTATCTACTCTCATAAGCGCGACAAAACCGCCGCCGAATAAAACGGGCAGTCCCATCCTGTCACCGCAAGGCCTAAAACGGTATTTCGTCGTACACGGCGGTCTCTTCAGTAAAGACGGCGTCACACTAGAAGACATCCGGAAAATAGATCGTATAGGTCGCCAGCCCGGACAGGAGGGGCTTATGTGTGAAGTGCAACGAGTTCCATTGGGACGACAGATAGCGCGTGCTAATCTGAATATGTAGCTCCTCTGGACGGATCCGCAGGTACTACCTGGCCGCGGGCCAAGTAAACGGGTAAAGATCCATTCGACTCCCCTGTCCGACCCCGCCGGGGGCTGATGTCATGTTGCAGGGTGTCGGGATCGCCTTCGGACCCGACGTAACACGAAAATGGTGCACCCTCAATGGCGTTACAGGTATTATCCGCAGTCATGAGGTCCGACAAGGTGAGTTGCATCTTGATGTGATGTTGGCCCTGTATTGAAAACTCGCCGTGGTAGACGGGTACCAAGTTGAGCACGACGGCTTGTGTACAACGGTAAATACGATTCCTTTTTTTTTCAACATGCCGTTCTCATCACCTGGTGTAGGTATTTTCCGCGCCGAACTACGTGGACCAGGGCGGGAACAAGGGCGCTTTCGTGAGTCAAGATCGCCGTCTTGCTCTTGTTCGCGGTGTTCAACTCCATTTTCATTTAGATTCGAATCGATGATGCAGGCACCCAAAAGTACACGCAATTTGACGCGACCCCGCACCCGCCAATGAGGCCCATGGCTTATTTGCAAGGCGGATTGGGAAGTATGATGATGTAGCGGCTCGTCTCCGCACCTGTAGAATGCCAGCGACACAACTTAACGATGTATTTGTTGTGCATTAATCCTGAATCCAAAAACAGCTAGTTAAAGAACTTATCTCGCCCTACTGGAAAAATGAAACACGGACCACAACGCTACTCACTATCTTCCAGGTATGCTAGTCACTGCGTTCCAGGCCCCCGTAGACAGACCCCTGTCGTCGTTCGGCTACCTGTGGCTACCTCGGTCCAAGTCTGGCTACATCTGTCGATGGGGGGTAGACGGACCTATGTCTACGTCCGTCTATGTCTGTCTACCACCGTAGACGCATCCTGCTCGCGCTAATCTACTGAAACACACCATTGTGAGTTAATATAAAAGCAGTTGGTCTACGTGAGTCTGCCTCAGTCTACCTCTGGCTACCTTGGTCTACCCTCTGTCTAGGTTGGTGGACTCAGGTGGACGGACATGACAAACATAGACGTACTATATCTACCAGGGGCCGGAACGCAGTGAGTGTTGGTTAAATCGTGGATTGCAGGAATGGAGCTCTACAATCCATCCATGCTTTCGATGCGGCTTTTATTTTGCTTCTGGGTTTCGACGATCTTGCAAGTGGTATTCGCTCGGCTGTGGAATGATACGGGAACGGGCACGATAATCTTTGAAGAAGCTTGGACTGTCCCTGCCCTCATTGACCAGGCAACGTATGCTCAAGAGGCGAAGGTTTAACCATCTAACTGACGTCTGCAAACAGACAGAGCCTTGCTCCCCTAGGTACCGCATTTTCCCTCAGTTTAAGTACATGGTTGTTACTGATGTGTAGGGCAAACAATCGACGACGTCAAGGCAAATCTGGTAGATATCCACAACCAACGCCTTGCTCAAATGGACGCCAACGGTGTAGACTATGTCCGGCACTCTTTCGATATGTTTTCGAATATAACTGACTAAGTATTCCTCAAGATGGTGATATCTTGCGCACAGCCATGCATACAGGCAAACAACTTTTTTCATACACAATAAATCGTGCCCATGGAATTTACCAGGGAATTTCTGACCAAGTCGCCGCCGAAGCCATGGCCCGAACTGTCAACAACGAGCTTGCAGCCGCGATAGCCAACAATACCGTTCGTTTCGGAGGGTTCGCGTCTCTCGCGATGCATAACGCGACGACGGCGGCGCAAGAGCTCAAACGAGCCGTCGTGGAACTCGGATTCCTTGGAGCCATGATCAACGACTATCGTTAGTGGTGTTTCGCCATAATGCTCAATCAGCACTCATTTCCTGCGACAGAGCAGTCAGGACCTGATAACGGTGATTTTGTTCGTTCTTCCTGCGTGTTTCTGGCTTATTTTCGGCTGCAGGGACGCTGTTATTTTATGATCAACCCGAATACGACGTCTTTTGGGAAATGGTGACAGAGCTCGACGTACCTGTGTACTTCCATCCCCGGTCGAATATCCCGCAAATTCAAAATCTTCTGTATGGGCATGCTCCCTGGCTCAAAGGAGCCGCACAGGTTGGTTGTGTCAAGCAAACATCGATTTCAAACCCCAAAATTGTTGTAGGAATTTGCAGATACACTTTCAACTCATGTGATGGGCTTGTGCACAAACGGAATTTTCGAGTAAACCGACTTCGTCAAAATACGACTTTACGTACCGCTTAATGAGTTTTTTTAGCCGATTTCCTACGCTCAACATTATCGTTGGCCATCTCGGTCTGTTCTACTTCCTTTTTTTTTTTTACAGAAACTGAACTTCAAGTTTAGGTGAACGAATTCCGTCCGACTTGTGGCGCGTCGACGATCGTGAGTCTCGAGTTGTTTTCCAGATGCTCCTTCGAGGGTTGCTCATCCGCCTGCCTCAGTGCTGGCGCGGCAAATTCCAAAGGGTATGCCAATGCGCAGGAACTTATCGTCTTATTGGCAAACCAATCTGTTTGAAACTGTCTCCGGAAACTTTGCGACGGAACTCTTCGATTTCCACGTCGATCAAATTGGTTTGAATCGCATAATGTATTCAGTAAGTCGTATTTCGCGATGCAGAACAATCGCTCATTTTTTAGGTGGACTATCCTTTCGTAGTCATGAACCAGGGAACGATGTGGTTGAGAGGGCTATCGGAGACCATGAGTAGCGAGAATCTACTGGCCTTGAAGCGGGGAATAGCGGTGGAGGTGTTACACCTCAATCGCTAAGCTTATAAGCCAACCGTAACAATCTAGTCGTTTACAGAGTGACCGGTTCAGAAATCATGAAAATCTGAATGGCACCAAACTCGTGGAGAGCGTTTCAAGCTTCATTTTTTTTTTTTGGCTTTCGCGAGCCATGAACAAGGTCGGCCACATAATTCAATACCGATCAATTGATCAATTCAACAGATCGGAAAAACTCAATTCCGTCTTTCTTTGTCTTCACTCTGCAACCTCTTCTCGTTTTGGCCATTACTCGCAAACCACTGACTTCCGGGAGCCCCGTACTGAATAGCACGACTGGGATTGGGTTCGACAGTGGCTAGAGCTTTGGTCTCGTGGACCTAGTAGGCTTCCCTCATTGAATCGTACATCTATGATCCCCCTGCTGCGCGAGTGTGTGCATTTTATACCTGTTTTGTGTCATGGTGCGTCCGATGGACAAGAATAAGACGCATCCTTTCGGCCACAGTACCCGACTAGTACTACATAGTACTACACCATACCGGAATACAGGGCTAATGGCTGCAGCCGCTTAACCCTTAATATATTCTTCGCTAATCCTTGTCAACAGGAAATTTCTCCGTGGCTTGTCGTTTCGTTTTGTCTAAACCTTGAATATGCACTTCCTCAGGAGTCGTTGATCGTACTCCCGGTCAATCGGCATGATCACATCCCTTGACTAGGATCTCCGGGAACAAGTCTCCGATAGTTCCCCGGATTGGTGAACAACTAATCGATACTATATGAACTGCCTGAGCCAATCAATCGTTTGATTACCACTTGACTATGATTTCTGTGCGATTCGTTCTTTACTTGGGGATTTCGACAGTTCTACAGGTGGTATGCGCCCGGGTGTGGAATAATTCCGGGGGCACGATAATCTTTGAAGAGGCTTGGACCATTCCTGCTCTCATCAATCAAGTAGCGTACGTATGCCGAATAGATTCGGTTCAACTATTTCAAAACTCTCGGGCACTAACGCTTGCAAATAGAAAGAACACACCTCCGTTAGGTATATCACTTTCGTTTTCCTCTGCAGTACATAACGATTATTGATGTGTAGGACAAACAATCAATGACCTGGAGGCAAATTTGCTAGATATCCACAACCAACGCCTTACTCAAATGGACGCTAACGGTGTAGATTATGTGAGTCACTCTTTCGATACGTTTTTTTAATTTACCTGACTACTTATGTACTCCTTGAGATGGTGATATCTTGCACCCAGCCATGCATACAGGCGAACCACCTTTCTTTGAGTGTTTCATAGATAATAAATCGTTGCCTTCGAATTTTTCAGGGAATTTCTGACCAAGTCACCGCTGAAGCCATGGCCCAAACTGTCAACAACGAGCTTGCAGCCGCGATAGCTAATAACACCGTTCGCTTCGGAGGATTCGCGTCTCTCGCGATGCATAACGCGACGACGGCGGCGCAAGAGCTCAAACGAGCCGTCGTGGAACTCGGATTCCTTGGAGCCATGCTCAACGACTATCGTTAGTGGTATTTAGCCGCCATAATGCTCAATGGCCGCTCATTTCCTGCTACAGAGCAGTCAGGACCTGATAACGGTGATCTTCTTCGTTCTTCTCGGGTATTTGTGGCTTATGTTCGACCGTAGCTACGCTGCTATTTTATGATCAACCCGAATACGACGTCTTTTGGGAAATGGTGACAGAGCTCGACGTACCTGTGTACTTCCATCCCCGGTCAAATATCCCGCAAATTCAAAATCTTCTGTATGGGAATGCTCCCTGGCTTAAAGGACCTGGACAGGTCAGCTATGATCAAGCAACATCGTTCTAAACACCAAAAAAAATCACTTCAGGAGTTTGCAGCTACACTTTCAAATCATGTGATGGGCCTGTGCACGAATGGAGTTTTTGAGTGAGTCGGCTCAAACTTGAATTTATATGCTAACGTGCTCGTTTAGCCGATTTCCCAACCTAAATATTATCGTTGGTCATCTTGGTTCGCGTTCTCAATTGTTTCGTGCTTCCTGTACAGGTACTCACTCATCTTTAAAGGTGAACGCATTTCGTCCGACCTGTCGCGCATCGACGATCGTAAGTTGCAAGAGTTTGTCCTTATACATTACAGTCTTCATTACTTGCGTGCTTCAGAATTAGCGCGGCAAGTCCCAGGGGGTATGCCAATGCTCAGGAACTTGTCTTCTTATTGGCAAACCAATCTGCTTGAAACTGTCTCCGGAAACTTTGCGACGGAACTCTTCAATTTCCATGTCAATCAGATTGGGTTGGATCGCATAATGTACTCGGTGAGTTTTGCTGATATATACTGGTTTGAGCGGGGCAGTGTCGGGATTCCTTGGCGCCTGTAGACCCGCAGAAAGCCAGTTCATCGTTTTTCGGGGAGCTGACTCAGTGAAGGTGGATTATCCATATGTAGCTATGGACCAGGGCGCGACGTGGTTGATGGGGCTGTCGGAAACCATGAGTAGCGAGGATTTAGCAGCATTGAAGCGAGAGTTGGCGGTGGAGGTGTTACACCTCAATCGTTGATACTTAGGTAGTCACAGTACTCGTACCCAGTAGTCAGTGTTTGAAATTGTCACGCGTCGTGCGTGACCACACTGAACAAACTACCACAAGTCCGCCACACTACTTAGACTCAGCGTATATTCTGCGTGAAATCCGAAGATAGCGTCCAGAGAAATCATGGACAAAACCAAGGCTAAGCTAGCATCTACAAAGTTGGCCGCTTTTTTCGACAATGACGACGACGAATCTTCGTTCTCAGTGCGATGGATAGAGCCACTTTCTCTCCCTTCACACTTACCAATCGATCGATTAGCAAAAGACGGTGGATGATGCTAAGCTGTCCCAATATCTAACTGCTGGGACTGTCCGGAAATCCCGTAGAGAGAAGGAACAGGAAGCTGCTGAAGCAAAAAAGCGGGAGGAAGAAGCCAATGCTGCGAAGGCTTATGCAGAGTTCCTCGATACGTTTGACACCGACCATACTGCCAGAAAGTCGGGTTCAAACTTTGTAAAAGCGGACTCCAAATCTGCATATGTTCCTGCGTCGAAAAATACGTCAGAAGGGTCCTCGCGTCTGACCGGTAGAAAGACCAGGGTGAGGACACACTTTTATGGTGCATTTTCTCCCTCTCAATTCTGTGGCCTGCCCAGTCCCCTTCTCCAAGTGCACCAAGACCAAAAGGGAAACGGGCCATGGATGCTTTTCTCGAAGAAATAAAAAGGTATGAATAGTTGGATTTGCTCGTCTCTTTTGTTACCTGATTCTTTCAAGGGATCAAGCTGAACGAGAAGCCAAGTTTTCGCGACATGGTATTTATTTATCTTCGTTTTTTTTCACCTCTAATACATACTCTTGCAGCTTCTGGCCACGGCCGATCTGTGACGGCATTGGCAGGTTCGTCCTTTTTCGCTTTAGCTGGGCGGTTTTTTTAAGAAAGCAAAAGCGTACGAAGGTCAAAGTGGAAGTAAAGATCGAGGGGATCCTCAAGTGCGTTTGCTTCCCTAACATTTCGCCCATGACTAATGGTCAATCCAGACATCGAATGTCTTTGTTGCAAATCTACCTCCTCATGTAACGGAACAGAGCCTGGGTGTTTTCTTTGCCCGTTGTGGTCCTGTTGGATCTGTAAGTTTGATTACTTCTGACTTGCGATCTACCTGATGAGCTCTGTCAGGTTAAAATAATGTGGCCCCGCACCGATGTTACTGCAGGTCCCGGGGCGGACATGACCAATTCCAGAAGGACGAAGAGCACAGGTTTAAGCGGCTTCGTATCGTTCATGAAACGAAAAGATGCTGAACAAGCTCTTCGTGAACTTGATGGTTTTGACTGGGGTGGGTCGATACTTCGTGTCGGATGGAGCAAGGCTGTCCCCATCGCCCAGAAGCCAATGTATAGTAAGAAACTCAACCTACTGAATTTCCCGCTATTTAATATTTATAGCATCTGGGTTGGCCAAAATGACCGATTCCGGACACCAGCGAAGTCGCAGTCGATCCCGGTCTCCACCTCGCGAAAGGCATCACCATCACTCCTCTCGGCGCTCTCCCAGTCCATGGAGCCGCAGCCGCTCCGCGTCGCCGCGGCGATCTTATAGCCGTTCTCGACGTCACGACGATTCCCGGAGCTCATCACCACGCCGCAGCCATATCCGCGATGAGGAAGAGGAAGTCGTTACCGACACTTTTATTCGTGCTGTGGCTGCCGAAATCAAAGGGCATGGCTCTAAGTATGAGCAGAGTTTACGAGAACGAGAGCGCAATAATCCCAAGTTTGCATTCTTGCTAAAGAAGGATGTAAGTTCATCGGGCAATATCATTTGAACAACACTGAGGCCATCTGTAGCACCGGCGCCACGCTTTCTACCGCGGTCTGATTGAATCTGAAATCCCTCTGGGGCCAGAGTTTGACGACGATGTATGATACGGCACATGTCCTCAGCAGTAACTAATCACTGTTTTTCAGGGCTACAACTCTGTATATTCCAGTGATTCCGCAGAGGATTCGGAGCGAGAAAGAGTTCGCAAAAATGTTCTCGGGAAGCTGGCCCGAAAGCGATTCGAGGCCATGCTTCGGGCGTTATCTGGTAAAAGAGGAGAAATGGCTCGATGCATGGCCTTCAGTCTCGAACATGCAGAAGCAGCTCACGAAGTAAAGTGCACTGCTCTGTTGATAGCCTACGGCTCACAATTTTCCTCCTCAGGTGGCCGAAATAATTATTGCATCCCTGCTCGTCGAAGGCACACCAGTTCCTAGGAAGGTCGCCCGACTACATCTTATCTGCGATATCTTGCACAACTCTGCCGCCTCAGTTCCTAGTGCATGGAAATTTCGCCAGGAATTCCAAGCGCGACTCGGAGTGGTATTCGATCACCTAGCCAACATCTACCACTCTTTCCCTGGCAGAATCACTGCGGAAACCTTCAAGAAACAAATCACTGCTGTGGTAGACATTTGGGAAGACTGGATAGTTTTTTCTCCGGATTTCACAGCGGAGCTGCGAACGAGATTAGAAGGGACAACCGCAGAAGACGACCAAAAAGAGGATAAGGTGGAACCCGTGAAAGCGGACACAACTGTAGTTCCGTCTCGTTTCAAGACCAGCACATTCCAACTGGCCACTGTCCCGGTCGATCCAGCTCCATCCGATGCTGATCTGGATGGCCAAGTCCTTGACGATGTCGATGGTGAACCCGTTGACGATGTTGATGGCGAGCCTGTTGACGATGTTGATGGGATGCCGCTAGACGACGTTGACGGAGAACCTGTCGATGATTTGGATGGAGAGCCAATGGACGATGTGGATGGCGTTCCACTCCAAGACGACGACGTCGATGGCGCTCCGATACAGGAGGACATGGACGGTGAACCATTGGACGGAGACGATTTGGATGGAGCGCCGATGGATGTCGAATAGCTCATCCACTCATTTGTTGACTGACTTTTGGGCACACTTTTGACTGAACCATTGTATCTGTTCGTACGATGTGATAGATAGCGATATGTACAATACAAAGCACGAATAATCCTCCACATGTTCGTTCCATTAATAGCGGGTAGCAGGTTAGTTTTTAGTCTTGGGCACCATTACGGCGCTGGGGACGGCTTCCAGGAGGAGAGGTCATCCGTGTAATGGCCTCTTTAGCAGCCAAAATGTCTTTCTCGCTCCCTGTGTTGTTCAGTCAATACCAAGACTCGCGTTGTGGGAAAGAAAGAACGTACCGATAATAACAATAGTGCTATTTTCGCGACTGACGGTAATGTCCGCTCCAGTCTCGTTACGGAGACGAGCAACATTTGCGCCTTTTGAGCCGACGATCCGGGGAACATAGTGCGGTCGGGGAGAGTCAAGAAGCCGACGTGGGACATGCGCTCCGCGTGCTCGATGGCATCCTTGACCTGCTTCGCAGCGCGGTCCAAACCAGCTTGGTCCTTGGCCTTCAAAGTCCAAGTCGATTCACCCTCCTCTGCATCCTGGTAGTTGGCAGTAATCTCCCACTTGACGGCGGGGGCCTCGTCCGCTTCGTCAATACGGGCAGCGGATCCGTTCGCGGGGGTTGAGGAGGCACGGCGGACTTTTGGGGTTGGGCCGACTGCTCGACTTGCACGCCGTACGTCCTGAGGGTACGGAAGAAGCCTGTTTATACGTCCGTCAGCGTGGCTCAACAGATTACAATAAGCGCATTTACCGCCTTGCTGGGAGATGACGTGGTGGTACTTGAGAGGCACAGTAACAGTGCTCGACGGACCGTCAGCAACCGTCGGCTTGATCTGGTCCTGGCAGAATGTCAAATTCAAATCTAATAATCAATGTTGCGGGAGGAGAACTACCTTCAGCTCCTTCATCGCCTTCTCGCACGCAGCGCGCGCGCCGGAAACCTTGACGATGTTCGCGGGGTCCACATCCTTCAAGTCGGCCGCGTTCTCGGCCTCGCCGACCTGATTGTACGACCGCGAGCCGGGGAACTGCACCTGCACGCCGGTGCGGTCCTGTAGATCGTTCAGGTGCTGTCCGCCACGTCCAATGAGAGCGCGGTGCTGCCCCGCGGGGATCTCGATGGCCAGGACGACGCGGTCGCGCAGAGTGGCGACGGTCTTCTCCAGCTCGGCCTTGAGCTTCGCGACGAGCTTGGGTTCGCCGCGAAGGCGAACCTCGTCCATGACAGGGTCTCCCTGGCGGGGGCTACGATAGCAATGAATACAATGCGGCAAGACACAGGCGAGATTCACGTACAATCTGATCAAGCCGGCCTGCGACTTGGGGTCAGAGGGCCCGCCGCAGTTCTTGACGAGATCCTTGAGGCCCTGTCCACCAGCACCAATCAAGGTGCGGTGGAATCTGCTCTCGACCATGACGGTTGCAGTGGTCTCCTCAGTAACCTGGTCCGCGATAGCCATGATGGCGGCCTTTGCGGCGGCGATGGCCTTCTTTGTACCGCGCACGCTGATGTTCGTCAGCGAGGAGTCGTCCGTAGCCTTGTCCACGTCGATCTGTGCGTCCGTCGCGTCCTTGATCTCGTTGATTGACGCGCCGCCGCGCCCGAGAATACGAGCAACAGCGCGGTTGGGGACCGTGAACTTGAGAATGTTGTTGGACTCTTTCTCAAACTCGACAGCCTGCACAACAATTGAGCCACAAACGTCGTGACAAGAGGAAGGCAGCGTACCTCGAGCAGCTCGGACTTGGCGGCGGCGACGCCCTTTTTGCCGCCCTTGACGAGGACCTCGTCCGCCTTGAGCACCTCGCGCGTTTTGCCCTCGCCGTTGTCCGCCGATTGGCGAGGGAAGGTGATTTTGACCGAGTACTTATCCTCGAGACGAATGGCGTACTTGCCACTCTGTCCGATGAGCGAGGAGTGATACTGGGCGGGGATCTTGAGCACCTCGGAAGTCTCGTCGGCCTGCAACGCATCACATCAGTACAGCACCGTGGAAACGAAAGAGTAGAACCACTCACGAGCCTTTCGATTTGCGCCAAAATCCGTTTTTTAGCTTCCTCGACATTTTCCTTCCTGCCGGTAATCTACAAATGATACTGAGCTCAGCGACAGAAAAAGTAGATGCCTCGGAATACTCACTTTGACCTTAGATTTCTGGTGGTGAACCGCCTTCTTCTTCTTGCCACCAGCCTCCTTCTCCTTCTCATCCACCTCGTCCGAGACGTCAACCTTGACACCGAGCTGGTCCCGAAGCTTGTTCACGCCCGCGCCTTGAGCGCCGACGATGCGGCCGACAAACTCCCGCTCGATATCGAATTCCGTGACCTGAACGCGATGAGCGAGGGGTCCGTAGAAGATGGCAGCGCACTCACAAAGCTGTTCACAATCTCATCGTTCTTGGCGTTCTCGACGATCGTGAGGATCTCCTTGACGGCCCTGTCCACGTCGCCACTCGCGCCGCGCAGCACGATGACGTCCTCGCCCGAGGGGTCGCTGGCCTCCCCGCCGACCTTGATGGAGAGCGTCTTGTCCTCGCCGATGATCCTGTCAAGTCGCTCAGCCACAAGGCTCACCGCGATTGGGCAATACAGGATACTCACGCGTTCAGGGTGGTTCCGCCTTTGCCGACGACGGCGTCATGCCAGCGCTTCTCGACCGTGATGGTCTGGCTCTTGACATCCGCGGCATCCTTTGCGAGTTTCATGATCTCCTTCGCGACCTCTTCAAGGTGTCGCTTCTTGTCGTCGGGCGAGGGCGAAGCGTTCCCGGACAGGGGATCATAGACGAGTAAAACCGTAGACTGTTCAGCAGATTCGGGCGGGAAGAACGTCTGGACGTTATGCACTTCGTGGAACTGCTTCAGTCTGTAATGCGAATTAGAACACATTTAGAAATAAGATATGCAGTGAAAAAAACCTACTTCTTGGCGTTCTTGCCCGTGATGAAGCGGTGAACGAGCCAGTCAACCGAGACCTCGTGGGTGGCGCCAATGAGCTTGCCGATGAGTTCCGAAACCTGCCGCACGACGCCGTCGACGTCCGCCTTGGTGCCGATGATGTCGATGTTCAAGATCGACGCCTTCTCCACAAGGCTGGGGTCGGGCGCATAGACAGCAACACCGGGGTGCGCGGCGCTGAGCGTCTTGGGGTACTGGATGCGCGTGATGTACGTGAGCAGCTGCTTCGAGAGGGTGATCGGACCAGGGAGCGGGAACTCGTGGATGTACTGCGAGTTTGCCTTTTCCATGACCGCCGTGAGGCCGCCCGCGAGGTCGTTACTCTGCCCCCAGACGGTGACCTCGTCGCTGGGCTCGTCTGCCTTTGCGACAATGACGACGCAACGCGCCTTGGCCACGATCTCGTCGACGGTCTTGCCGACGAGCAGGCGGTGCTGGCGCTTGGGAAGCTGGATCTTGAGCGACGTCAGGTTGTTCGTGTAGTGCTCGATGGTGCTCTTGATCGACTCGATCACGCGGCCGACGGCCTCGCGATCGCCGGTGACGGTGACCTCGCGCTCCGCAGCGTTGAGGGCGAGCCCAACCTGATCGGGCTCGCCCGCGGCTTGGAAGATGGCCTTGCGGGCGACGACGTACGGCAGGATGTGGGCGGGGATGTCGCGCACACGCTGGGTGGTCTTCGAGGTCTTGGACGAGATGATCTGGTTAAGCATGGCCTGAGCCTCGTACGCGAGGGGCTGCGGGCCAGTGAGGGTGACGGGGACGGTGATCTCGTCCTCCTCGTCGTCGTGCTGGGAGGGGGTGACCTTGCCATTGACGTGACCGTTGCCGTTGGGGGCGAGAGTATTCCTGGGGGGAATGTCGACTCGCACACTGGTCTGGTCACGGATCTGCTTCAGCGTAGCACCTGGCACATCCATCAGCTAAATGACAGGCAGTGGGCCAACTAACTCACCTTTGGGCCCAATGATGGACGCAATCGTCGAGGCCGGAGCGTTGATGGTAAGAGTGATCTGAGGAGCAAAGATCAGACACAAGTTGGGAAACTGTGACGGGAAGCAGCGCACCACCGGACTGAGGAGAGCCAGGAGACTGCGTTTAGCCTTGTCAAGTTCCTTCTGGGTTTCAGCCCTGACGTGGAAGGTGGTCTGGCGGGTCTTCTGGTTGGCGGAAGCCTCGAGCTTGACCTTGTACTTTGCCATGACCTGCTTCATTGACCTCGCCAAGGGTAGCGGGCTTTCCGTCCTTGCCGCTGTTGGAGAGGTCCATGGAGCTGATGGTGAACGAGTCGGCAAAGACGGGGGCCTGCTTGACCACTGGCTTGCGTGCGGCAGCCCAGGCGGACTTGGGCGCAGCGGTAGCCGGTGGGGTCGAGGAGGCGAGACTAGGGAAAGCAGACTGGGAGTCAGTGTCGAGGTCCGGGAAAGCCTGAGGGGCAGCATTGCGAGGCCTTGGCTGGGGATTCTCGGTGAGACTAGGAAAAGGGTCGGGGGCACCCTCGAGATTGTGCCTCCGTTGGAGGTCTGCGGCGGAGAGGGCCATTGCGGGTGTCCGAGAAACGATGAGCCTTTGACGAGAGAAAGACCTATACGATTACGATGAATCGACCAGCGAAATAGACCGGGATGATGGAAGTTTGGGAAGAGAGCTGTGATTCTGTGACCATCGGGCTGGATGTGACATCTGTTGTCCGAGTCTTACACTCATAGGTCTCATTCACCCCGTAGTATATTATAGGGGACACGTAGGGGACGTTGGAACAGGTACTGTAGTCTAATGTAGCAACCAAGAAAATATCACATAGCCGTGTCCTTCCAAACGACGCGCGACATATATACATAGGACTGTTATACTCAGTATACGCCATTCGAAGCCAGAACTAGGAAGGAGAACGGAAGCAGAGCTTGAAATGTCTCCGTCGACGTGTCGTGTAACTTGTAAGACCTTGTTTGCCGTATAGGGGCGCGCCAAACATTGATGGAAATTCATAGAAATTATTTTGGCGCTTGGACCAGTCGAGTAGGACGGAGCCGAGTCGCGACCAGAGAGCCATAAATCCAACAAGTACTGTATATAAGGTGTAGACACGGTTGTGAACGAGACCAGGCTGGATCCCCACGTGATGGCTCTGTATATGATCTCCACGTAGGAACTCTCGGCGATGTATTGCTTGCTTACATTCAGATCCTATAATTCCCCGGCCATAAATTACCCCCGACTCCCTCTCAAACCTGACCAGAGCCACCTCGATGCGCCCATCTCCGCTGTGTAGAGCAGCTCTCATTCTCCAGCTTTGCTGGTCCCCTGCAGTCCTCGCAAACTCCTTTCTAACCGACGGTCTTCTCCACAAGAATCCGTCCACCATGTCCTCGATCACCAGCCAGCCCGCAACGTCGACTAGACCGGTGACCGATCTGTCTACGGGACAAACTGTCGGTAGACAGACCGGTCGATCTGGCTTTAAATTCAGATGACGAGCGGCGGCACCGCACATGGCGTCATTCTATGTGTGAAAGTCACGTTTGATGCCCCGGACTTCGCCGAAGATACCCAAAACGCACGTTCTGATTTTCTAGGATTCATTTGACTGAGATAATGTCTGCAGCTGCCAATGATATACACCATATTAATCATGATGATTTTATTTGAGGTTTTATCCTGAGCACTGCTGAAATATCGATGTAAATACGTGAAATACTGGGTAGAGGCATATGAAATTGGCTGAAAAAGTTCGACAAAATTGTGACTGGTAGGAAATGCCTCGTATATTTGTTTTGGCCCTGTAATCATGCTGAAAGCCCATAAATCGTGTTTTGTGCATGGATTTTGGATGTGTTTCGGCAAAGTCCGGGGCATCAAACGTGACTTTCACACATAGAATGACGCCATGTGGCGGTGCCGCCGCTCGGTCATCTGAATTTAAAGCCAGATCGACCGGGTCTGTCTACCGACAGTTTGTCCCGTAGACAGATCGGTCACCGGTCTAAACGTCGACTGCAAAAACTCCATCGTGCGTCCCCCAGTTAGCCAGGCAAGTTAGTCAATGACGCAGCATCCAAGCCGACGGGCCCCATCGATACAACCCTGTGCGCTATGAGACCGTCGAGAGCGTCAACGACCGGCTGTACGCCAATCTGCATGACCTCGTGCAAATGCCTTTTCTTCAAGTACTTCCAGGTATGCTGGGTTGTGTACTGTTACAGCTCTCTCCTGAACGTTTCCAAGGTCGACCTGTACCGTGAGTGCCCGTTTTGGTCAGACGACGGGTCGTGCAGCGACCCGGGGTGCGCAATAACCAGCGTGGACGAGGTCCGTGTGTGTTTCCCAGCGCTGCTTCCCATTAACCGGCATTCCAGAGCGAGATACCCGAGAAATGGCGAGCGTCGGCCCTGAGTCGCCTTGAGGGGAAAGTAGACGATGTGCGTCGCCTGCTCGTGTATCATGTTCCGGTCTTAACGTGCGCAGAGACACGAACTCCCGGCTGCTACTACCGCGACTCGGACTTTTGCTTTCTCGACGATAACACAGGCAAGTCTCGCGACTTGTTTTGAGCGCATTCTCACGCGTCACAGAGGGGACTATTATGATTTAACGCTCATCCCGGAGCGTTACACGGGGTACTCTGGACCCGACGCGGCGCGAGTATGGCGCTCGATATACGAGGAGAATTGCTTCGGTCTGTCCGAAGTCAATCTCCTGAGTGGCCCGAACCCAGCGCTTGTGAGCCTACCGGACAGCATGTCGAGGCATTCCGTATTGACGGCGGTGACGGCGGTCAGTGCCTAGAAAAGCGCGTCTACTACAAGGTCATCTCTGGTGAGCGTCCTCGCTGTCTCCGCAAAATAAACCTAAGTGTCCCAGGCCTGCACGCGTCCATATCGACGCACGTCTGCCGGGAATATCTCAATCAAAGCACGGGCGAATGGGTAGTCGTTCCTTTTGCTTCTGCGCGGTACTGACAGAACGCAGGGCCCGAACTTGCAATGCTTTATTAATCGGGTTGCGTCGCACCCCGAGCGACTACAGTATATTTACTTTAATACCGTGCTACTCCTGCGCGCCGTCGCGCGCATCGGGCCGTACCTCACGGCGTTCGACTACTGCTCGACGGGCAACCACACTGACGACGCGGAGACCCTCGCCAAACTCTCCAACGTCATCTCCATCGCGCAGAGCGCGGGCCGGTTCGACGAGACAGTGTTGTTCCGTGGGGAGAACGCCAACGTATGTGCCATTTCTTTTATTTTTATTTTGGAACATTTGGCTGAGCGGTCCGCAGATCGTCAAGGAAGAGTTCAAGGCGCACTTCCGCAATGTGTCGCGGATCATGGACTGCGTGGGGTGCGACAAGTGCCGGCTCTGGGGCAAGATCCAGACAACGGGCGTAGCGACGGCGCTCAAGATCTTGTTTGAGCTGGACGAAAAGGCACTAGACCCAGCGGCAAACCACAATTTGCTGCAGCGGTCCGAGGTTGTCGCGCTTATTAATACGCTGTTCCGGTTCAGCGAGAGCCTGGAAGCGGTCGAGGACTTCCGGGAGGTATGGAAGGCGACAAGCGCGGCGGAGGGCGAGAAGTTGATTGTAGAGGCGGAGCGGTCGGCGGCAGCCACGAGCCGGGTAAGAAAACAAACCAAATGTATGCGAGTTGTCTGGTTACTGACTGGATTGATTCAGCCGCGACCATCACCCGCCGCGGGGCGAGAGCCGGACGAGAAGCGGCTGGACGTGGTGCTTGCGCGGTGGCTGCGGGTATGCAAGGAGAGCACGATTGGATGCATGGGGTTGGTGTTTGCGATGTGGCAGCGGGGGGTGCAGCGCTGGCGTCACTGTTCACGCCATCGGGCAAAGAACGCGGGCCTGGTGGATTTGAATTGTGATTTATTTGAGAATTAATTAATTTAAATTTGCTAACTTGAAGCTTGTTGACTTGTGTTTCGTATAAGCCCTTACTTTCGTCTTTCATTCGTTGCCCCGCTGGTCGATGCTCGAGCATGATAATCCTTGACGACAAAGAGGAAGGATCGTCCAAGCTCGCAGACATCCTTCGGCCACCCTTCGTCACCCTGACCCAGTGGCAGGCCGCTCCTCTACCTTCCTTCCCGACTATGAAACCTCTTCAGGCCCAGCTGTCTCAGGCCCACCTCTTAGCGACCTCCAACGGACCCAACCCCCACCGCGCAATTCCATCTTTCGAAAACCATTTTTTCGCTTCTGGAGAGCCACCTTTGTCGCTCTCGCTATCTATGTCTTCCTTACCATCGTCATTGGCGTCCCACTGATCGTCACGGTTCGTCGGTGTTTCATCTTCTCCTGCATGGCTGACCCGTTACGCCCCCTATAGCGAATAGCCCACAAGAACCAACCCCCACCACCCCCAAACATCATGAGCTTATTCCTCGACGACGCCGACGAGCCTGCCGCCCCTTACATTTTCTCAACAGGCCCCGGGATGCTGATGGCCGCATCTTCCATGATATGTGACATCTGGGACTCGGAGGACAGGGGGACGCACTTTACGTTGCTACGTGCGTTTACTCTGCTTCTCTCCGCCCAGGTCCTTATTTATCTTCTTTTGGATCCCCTAGCGCCCGGCACACCCTGGCCCCATCCGGTTTATTCACCGTGCGCTCAAACGCAACGAACGAGGTGTCCCCCCCCGGTGGGATGCACAACCTCACCGTCGCCGTCAACGACGATGCGTCCGAGAAACAGGCCGTGTTCATTGTGACGCTCACGTCGTCGTCCCCCGAACTCCGCGACCAGACGCACGTCTGCTTCTCGCAGGCGAACCAAACACGGGGCCTCTCCCTCTACGTGCGTCCCCCTGTAACCTCGTTCGCTGCCCCTCTGACCACCGTTTTACAGCTGCCGCAATATGATCTAGCCCCGACTGACGTCCTCGCATTCGATATTCGTCTTCTCTTTCCGCAAAACGCAGTGCTGTTTTCCTCCGACCTCATAACCTACCTCCCATGTTCAACCAGGCATTTGCAAAGTTCGACCCACGAATACAGTTCAGGAAGATTAACGTTGTTGGTGCCGGTGTGGATATCATATGCGATGTGCGTATACTTTGCAGGATTTTTTTCCTGCCGTTTGAGCTAGCTTCAGAATCTACACGCGGGCATAATCGCTGTTAAGAACTCGTATGCTTCCATCTCCGGATCGTCAACGTAACGAAGTCGCTCACTTTGGATAATATTGAAGGGTGAATGCGTTTTTTTTTTTTTTGCCACTTGTTGCTCATTTTGTTGCAGACCGATTACTGCAAACACTACGTTGAATAACGATCCAACAACCGGGCTAGCCACATATTTGGTGATGGACACTGGCAATAGGTATGTATATCCTCCCCCTGAGTTCATTCAAACTTTGTGTGCTGAAGAAACCTTAGTAACATCTCCGCCCAAGTCACCTTAGACTCGCCCTCGCGGCAACAGCCGCCGAAATTTAATGTCAACGTCCAAACATTCAACGGCTCGCTGTGGGTGAACGCCCTTCACTCCAATAGGACGATTTCCTCGCGACGATCCTGGAGGTTGATAACAACCAAGGGCAGTCGCAGGTTGCCGTCGACTCGAAATTCCAGGGGTATTGGGATCTCCGCACGAAGATTGCCCCGGCGATCCTCCACGTCAGCCCTCACAGTAATTCAAAGTGGCATCTCAACGTTGACTCGAATTTGACGTCTTCGAAGCGGGGGTGGTAGGGTCCGGGACGCGGTCGAGTTATTTCAATCCGGCGACGGACGGAATGCTGACTGTGACGTCCTCGCTGAACCCTGTAACACTACTGCTGGGACCGTAACATTTATTTATACCATACTAATCGTTAGGACGCCTTGTTGATAGTGTATTCTGTATTTTTTCTCGCAATAGGGCATTCTGGCATGCTGGATTTTTTTTTTTCCCGGGATTTTTGAACATTAAGAAGCGATTCCTCTTGATCAATTCATTCGCATGTGCGATTGCGTGATTGTGAACCATCGTCTTTTCTGAACACCGTTATAAAGACGCGGCTAACAGCATGACTAGTATCGTTCCATCTTACAAGCCTTTCATCGCGCAATAGAACAAAAAAACTAGAGACCAAAAAGATCTAGAGCAAAATGAGCACAACTACATCATCGAAAAGCCCCTATCCTGCGTTGGCGTTGGACGTGAGTTATATGCCTGCCCGAGACATTCACGCTCACCGCCATGTTCAACCAGCTCCGCCGCTATGCAGGTAATCCCCCGCACGGCGATGTCCTCAAGGTGCGCCTTTGCCGCCACGATTTTCAGCGATCTCTGAGCTTTTTTTTTGGCAGGACCTGCATGCGCGCGACGAATTCATCTCGGAGGCGCTGCGCGAGGAGGCAGAGACTCTCCCCGACATTGTATTGACGGAGGTACGCAGGAATGAGCATAGCACTTCGGACGGCGTTGACCGGGCCTCAGCGTCAACTATGCGACCTCGAGCTGCTCACAAATGGCGGCTTCAGCCCGTTAGAGGGATTCATGAACGAGGTTGATTACAATAGGCACGTTTTGTTATTCTTTCTGACTGTGTGCTGAAGCCCGCTATGCAGCGTCGTCGACAATCTGCGGCTCGCCAATGGCGTGCTGTTCCCGATGCCCATCACCCTTGATGTCTCACAAGAAAGCATTGACGCACTGTCTCTCGTGCCCGGTGCCCGTCTTGCGTTGCGCGATCCGCGCGACGACGAGCCGCTCGCTATCCTCACCGGTTCGTCGCCCTCCGTCTATTTATTGTAGTGCTGAATGGACTCGCAGTCGAGGACATATACAAGCCCGACCAAGTGAAGGAGGCGGTCCAGGTATTTGGCGCGGATGACCCCGCCCACCCCGCTGTCGCCTACCTTCGCAACAAGATACACCCATTCTACGTCGGCGGAAAATTGCAGGCGATCCAGGCGCCGACCCACTTCGACTACGTTGCACTTCGCTGTAAGCCGGCTCCTCTTTGAAAAAATACAGCACTCCTGATTCGCACATGCAGATACGCCCGCCGAGTTGCGGGCGCACTTCCAGAAGCTCGCGTGGCGCAAGGTCGTCGCGTTCCAGACGCGCAACCCCATGCACCGCGCGCACCGCGAACTCACTGTGCGCGCGGCTCGCCAGCGTCATGCGGTATGTGCCGTCCTTTGCTGTGATGTGTATTTTAACGAGGGACGGTTCAGAATGTGCTTATCCACCCAGTGGTCGGACTCACCAAGCCTGGCGACGTCGACGCCTTCACGCGCGTGCGTGTATACCAAAGCATCATGGAAAAGTACCCCAACGGTATGGGCCATCTCGCCCTCCTCCCTCTGGTACGACCATTTCCGTTCGCGTCGCTTCTTCGAGTTGATTTCTTTGATTTCTCCAGGCCATGCGCATGGCGGGCCCTAGGGAAGCCGTCTGGCACGCGATAATCCGCAAGAACTTTGGCGCGACGCACTTTATCGTCGGACGCGACCACGCCGGACCGGGCAAGAATTCGCAGGGCAAAGATTTCTACGGCCCGTACGACGCGCAGGAGCTTGTCTCCAAATACCATGACGAGCTGCAGATTGAGATGGTGCCATTCCAGCAGATGAGCTACATCCCTGCCACAGACGAATACCAACCTGCGGACGAGATCCCCAAGGGTGTGGAGACGCTCGACATCTCGGGCACCGAGCTCCGCCGCCGACTCAAGACAGGCGCGCCGATTCCTGATTGGTTCAGCTACGAGTGAGTCTCTGGAGGGACTAAAAATGGGCACGTTCTGATCGCGCCTCACAAAGCTCTGTCGTCAAAACCTTGCGCGAGAGCTACCCTCCGCGTAACAAGCAAGGGTTTGTGCTGTTCCTGACAGGCTTGTACAACTCCGGCAAAGACACCATCGCCAAGGCGCTTCAAGTCACTCTCAACGAGCAGGGCGGCCGAAGCGTTACGCTGCTGCTCGGAGAAACCGTCGGCAAGAGCTCTCTGCGGGTAAGCGACTCACGGTGATCTTCGTGTTATTCTATACTTAATTTGCCGCAGAGCTTGGGTTCTCGAGGGAAGACCGGCACAAGAACACGCAGCGCATAGCCTTCGTCGCCGCTGAGCTCACCCGCGCCGGCGCAGGTGTTATCGCGGCGCCGATTGCGCCGCATGAGCACTCGCGGGACGCTGCTCGGGAAACGGTGGCCTCGTCCGGTGGCGCGGGCGGCAACTTCTTCCTGATCCACGTCGCGACGCCGCTCGAGTACTGCGAGAAGAGGGACCGCAAGGGCATCTATGCCAAAGCTCGCCGCGGGGAGATCAAGGGGTTCACGGGTGTTGACGACCCGTATGAGGTGCCCAAGAAGGCGGACTTGACGGTGGACACATCCTCGCAGAGCATCCCGGAGATTGTACACAGTAAGCCCATGCATTTATTGCATCGGAAAGTCTATTGACAAATATACAGGTATCGTGCTGCTTTTGGAGACAAACGGGTTGTTATAGATAGAAAGCAAGGTACATACATAAATTGAATTAAGTGCGTTGTCATTCTTTAGAGTTGCGGTGTATCGTGGATCCCGCCTTGCATGTATTGATCCCAATCCGTCCAACTGCGTTAACATGAGTAAAGCATCAGTGAAGTTGACATCACTCACTGGGCACCCGTTGCAGGCGCGTAGGTCCATTCCGGGTTCTCCCCCTCGGCGGCACCTGGGCGTATTAGAATTCGCTTCAACAGATAGAGCAATATAATTACCCAGCGTATTGTCCAACACGGATGAGAAAAAGTCGGAAGGCAGTATTTTCTCGATCGATGCATCCTGATCTGGCTGTTGCGCGAACGGTGTTGACCATCCATCCATTCCCTGACCTTCGGGGACAGATACGCCAGTCCATTGTTTGCCATGAAAGGGTTGGTGATTTCAAAATGTGGCAGAGGGAGACGGCCAAGCTCAGCTGAGTGAACGGGCAAAGGGTGGAGCGCGTTCGTCTTGAGGGGGTACACTTTGAGCACCTTGCTGCATGGTCTCGAGAGGGGAACAGCGGCGCGAGCCTGCGATGCTGCGCGGCTGCAAGGAGGACAAGTCGGATCCGCTTGTGGATGCAGCACCCGGGCTCGAATAGTCATGCGAGCCTGTGATGCTACCGCGCCGCATAGCAGCGAACTCGGATCCACTCATGGATGCAACACTTGGACTCCGCGAATCTGAATCTCTGTCCCGTTTCAGCGACGGCGGGGGTGGCGAATTGAGGAGATCGCCGGCGCTGAGCATAGCGTAAATGGTATCCCTACGCAGTTCAGCAATTAGCATGGATAGTTAGCGGTGTGCAGCCAAGGCAGAAGTTTACCATAACCTCCCTGCAATTTGCCACCTTTGTTTCTTTACGTGAGTACAAATTGGCTGATTATGGATGGCAATGAAGTTCACCGTCGCTCGAAGGAACGTAGGATGTTGAGACATGTGTGGACATCTCGTATTTCCTTGCTCGCATCGATCGTCATTCCATTCTGCTTCCCAGACCAAACTATCAGGAGCAAGATGACAGAGGAATCAAAGAGCGCCATCTGCAGATTCGTCAATCGGCGCGAACGTTTTATTTTCGAGAAACAAGATACCTTGACGTGCGCAAGAGGTAAGATACCCCGACGCGCTTGTACTTCCATGACATGGCTACAAGATCGCGCAGAATTGGCGCATACGGCAAGAGAGGGATAAGCCTGATAGCAGATTAAGAACCAACTACAGCAAGTGGCGGGATACTTACAATGGCGAGGAACGACCCGGGGCTGGGATGAAAGGCCGATGTATCTGGATTTGAACGTGATAATACGAGGCATAGAGCGATGCAGATTGTTGAGAAAAGATGAAATTCTCTCTGTGAGGGTCCCATCGAAGATGGTCTGGCAAGGAATCGATCCAGTTATTCTGGCGAATGTGATCAGCACGATATAAAACCGATACAAGAGAAGCCAACCATCGCAGAGCTGATGAACGAAACGAGGTCAATCCAATATGTAGCAATGACAAGCACTCGACTTGCTCTAATTCGGCCACCACTTGGTGGTTCCACTGCTCAGCCTCTGCACCGCGTTTCTTTGATCGTTTGAGAGTGTACTAACACGACGTTCAGAGTTTTTTTCCACCATTATGGTCGTACGAAATACCAGAGTTCTTTGGGCAAAGCCAAGAATATCAAGCAGTTTGATATAACAGTTCAGGTACGCCAATTGAGAAGGTATTCCAGGAGGTTGTTTAAAGGGCTCAGGACCTTCCCAGTAGATGTCGTCACATTCGATAGGTAAGTCCAGATCGAAGCTTTCAAGTGGTTAGCTTATTAAACATACTGGATACAGACAACATACTCATCGGCTGTGGTCCCGCGGGGACGCCCAAAAGATGCACTGAGCAGAATGTCGATACAGACCAGTACCCCTTGTCGCGCGCGGGTAAGCCACCTCCAGATCCGAAAAGCGGATGTTGGTTGACCTACAGAAAGCTCTCGTCCATAACTGGTCCTCGGCTGGTTTATCTCCTGTATATCGCCTACGGCGATGAGCCCCGACGTCCTGCGCTAACCGAATACCGATCGATGTCAACACCTTAAGAGAACTCAGCTCCACTGGTTGTTAACATATAAGTAATAATACCCAGCACAATTCAGGGCAGCCAGTGCCTTGCAGGAACACGACGGCAAGCTAAGAAGTTGTATGTCAGAAAATGTCACGGAGAAAGACACTCTGGCGCTTACACAACATATTTGCACATCGTATAGAGATGGCGTCGTTGTAAATGATTGCTTTACCAGCCTGATTTGACCGGCCCATTTCCAGCCACAGCTATGCTCCAGGTTGGTTCCTCCAGAAAAACGCGCGGATCATCGGAATACTGCAGTTTTTCGGTTAGTTTGCAAGCGTGATCGGTGTAAACCAATGTACCCGAGCAGCCAGGGAACACACTAGTAGCAATGTCGCCCCAAAGCGACCGTTCCGTAGGTGTAAGCCCTCGGCAACCGCTTGTTCAAAGGTCTGGCGATGGAGCAATGGAATGAAGGGATGGACGTGAAAGAAATATACTGGAACAAGGCAAGTTGAAAAAGGGAGCGTCGAAGGAAAATAATGACCCACAGCTCATGAGACTGTCCATGAGATCTTTTTCGGGGAATATGTATATATCTGGGGCCTCCGGAGGCGGTTGATGCCACTGATTCATAGATATTTTGAGTTGGGATGAACTCGATCGATTATGCATACTAACAGGATGTGAATTCCAGTATTCAGGCCGCTTTATAGCAAGGAGATGCTCCGTCAACCCTTTGTCTTCACCAGCTTGACGTTTTATATCCATGGCCGTCTTCACGAGCATTATGTCGCTAGATTGCCCATAAAAGCGGTTATGGCTCGAGTCGACCATTAATCCTTTCATGCGCTCGTTGAGCTCTGGAATAAATCTCAGTGACGAATATGTATGAATAGTGACAAAAATCACCTGTGAGAACACAACCATCAGTCGCAGTCAAGGATAAGTCGGTCGGCGTCGGAGGTCGAGTGTATGCAGTGCTGGGGTCGACGATAGGTAAATCAGGAAGGGCGGTACCCTTGAGGATTGCCAGTTCTTCTTCGAGGCTTTTTGCATATGTGGCTAAATCGACCAGTGTACGCAAAACAGAAGAGGGTTCTTTGGGCAGAGAATATGGGGTCGTTTGCGAGAGAATCGCCGCGATCTGGCCTTGAATGGGAGTGGGAATGGCAGCGCGAGGAATTTCTTCCGACGATTGGACTTGCTCCGCTTTTGCTGCACGTCTCTGACGAAGAGGCTGAACAATACAACCTGGAGAAGAATACATGCTGCATACATTCGCTGCTGATGCCAAGTGTGTGCATTGGGAGTCGAACGCTATACAGTTCGAACATATATTATTTGGCATTTTTGCACTATCGCCTGCGGCCCGTCAACTTATCGCGAAAAGTTCTGCGACGCCTGAAGACGTACATCTTACTGGAATCACATAGCATGGATTAGAGCTCTGGCAGAGAGATATAGGAGGTTTTACTCACTTTTTTTACTCCTTCATTCACACATGCGTTTCAAAGGGAATAATTAACTGCAAGCACCACTTACCTGCATATGTCACACGCGCCCTTTCGGGTTGTGAGCTCCAAAACGCGTCCAGAACACGGAAACTTCACCTGGAGCCGGCGTTTTTTCGACCCAGGAGCAGGTATTCCGAGTCAGACATGGTGGTCAGTAGCCAAGAGCGCGCGGGCGTGTGCCAATCGCTTTGCAAACAAGTTCAGCGCAGTAGAGCGCAGTAATGATCTGACCCCAGCATGAATTTGGCATCAATTCAATCAAATGATCGATCATTTGGCCATTCCGTGCATTTCAAACATCGCGACACCGCCACACATCGCGAGTCAGAAGAAAATATCATGGACGACTCTCTCGAGCAGCCAGATGCAAAGCCACCAACCCTTACATCTGAAGGGATGTCTCCAGAAGACGGAGACCAGGCCTCTGACGATGAGGGAGATGTCGTTCTTGACTGGACGAAACTTATGTACGTTCCACAACATCGCAAACTTTGTTCTTTGTATATTCAAGTTATTAGGCCAAGCGCTGCGCGTCCTGTGATTCCGCGACGCGGTGAAAAAGAGTTTGAACCGCAGCCTGGAGGCGGATCAGGTTTACAATTGCATGTCCTCGACAGATCGAGGAACGCCATGCTCGAGGCTCTGAGGGCGACCCGTACCATCTCTAGGTGCTAATAACTCTTCTCGAGTTGGTGTACCTGTCTGAGCATCGGTGTTTTACTCTTCAACAGCAAGGCTGTCAGCTATGCAATTTGGCATCCTGAAATCGCAAGAGCTCATGTTAACGTCCCTCGTGGAACTATGTTCTCGTCTATAGGCCATTCGGTCCCTCGGCCTGTGGTTACTACTGAAGGCACCGAAAAGCATCATAAGAGGCTTGAACTCCTTCCCGAAGAAGCTCTGTATCTCATTGAAAGAGGTTCAGTATTTTGTTGGAAAGAGACTAGTTTGGATCTGGCTAGTGTCGATAACTTCGAAGAAATTCTCGGTTCGCCTATGAGTGTGCAACAGGCATTCAGTGAAATGATAGGGACCGAGGACTTGACGTTGGAGCGGTATCAGGTTTGGGATCATGTATCTCGCGGTTCCGTCAACTTATTGTTCAACTTAAGGTTTATGCATACCTCAAGCGTTTAGGATATGTGGTTACGCGCGCAACTGCGCCTAACTCTTTATATCCCATGCCCCCGCCTCATAATCTTTCTCCACTTAATCAGAAAACTGTATCCATATTCAGCAGAATCCGTTCTATCTTCCCATTGTGGATTTCGAAAATTTGCCGTGTTCTAACCGGTGGGTTCAACTGGTGGAAGCCATTTCAGATTAGTCGGTGGTTTCTTCATGACAAAAACTATGGTTAGTCAACCGATTTGGTTCTTCTCCTACTCAACCCTTTAAAGGCGCTACTTTTCGTGCCCTGCGATTCATACCCGCCGGACACAGTGTTCCCCTCCTCCCCACCAAAGCGGAACGTCCAGTGAAACTGTCACCTTACCATATTTTTTTCAACGTCAATAAGCCGGGAACACCTTACCGCAAGTCTTCGCCAGGCCTTCCAGACTACCAGATTGTAGTCGTGAAGTGAGTGATCGCAATCTTCGCGAAACCGGTAATTCATTTGGGAATAGTGCTCGAACAACTCCAATGCCTTCGCTGCGCGAGTTGACCGATCTGTTCGACATATCGCCTGAGATGCCTCCACCATTACCTCGACAGCGCCGACCTGTCAAAGGCACCGCTCCACCGCCCCCTCGTACCAAGCCTGCGCCTTCGCCTCCACCTCCATCATTATCACGCCGCATTCTACACTGGTTCCGTCCTCCACCTGCCGAGAGCACAACGGAGGCTCGACGTCCGCATCCATTTATGGCCATCAAGGCTGGCCAAAAAAAC
>JARJLF010002402.1:0-39784 GCA_029378395.1 Mycena leptocephala
GCAGATCCCTCGTATCATATTGTACCTGTTTGTGAATACAACACCGATCAGCTTGCCTTCAATGCCTTTGAATGATAGAGATATCTATTCTGCTCTCCCTTTCATAGACCTGAGCATCGTTATATTGTCTCTCGCTACTACACACTGCTATGTAGCCCTAGCATATTCATTCCGCTCCGCCTCACAACGTGACTTAATATGGAGAGCTGCTTTCGCCCAAATGATTGCGAGGTGATAGCCAGCGGAATTCTAAGCAAAACTGTCTCTTCACATTTTCTGCTAATGCCCTCGTTATGGAGAAATCGGCATCCAACCTCTCCATAATGGTGGGAAGCGGTGCTGGGAAAAGCAGGCCGAATCTATAGTGTTGCAAAGGCAATTGTCATAGATCATACTCTGCCTCAAAACGTGACTTATTATGGAGAGCTGTTTCACCCAAATGATTGCGAGGTGATAGCCAGCGGAATTCTAAGCAAAACTGTCTCTGAGGATTTTTCGTTGATGCCCTCATCATTGAAAAATCGATGTCCAACCTCTCCATAATGGCGGGAGGCGGTGCTGGGACGGGCGGGCCGAATCTATAGCGTTGCAATCCTCCTTGGCATCGCCAACCTCAATTAGGACTCGACGCCGTCGATCGCCTTCCCAATCTGGCGGGCTGGACAGTATCTGTCTTTGTGCCAGGAATTTTCACAATTTCCCAACACCTGTCGGCTTTCTTAAATTTCGGATGGAATCAACGCGATGTGGACAACAGATACTCAGTCCACTGCCAGTGAATGCTCGTATGCCGTTATATTAACAACTGGCAACATAGTTCGATCTGATACAGAGTAATTTTATAGACCTCTATAGAACAACATAATACCTTGGTCAATTTTGCGAACATTATAGAGCCCGCAGAGGAACATATAGACCACTTCTTAACCGTCTGATAGTACCCCCGCAAGTCATATAAACCACCAAAGTGAATTATAGACACTGATAGTGTCCCTAGGAATTTTAAAGACCGACATAGACCATGAAAGACCATCCAAGACCCGCATAAGTGCCCTTTGCACTTCATAGAAGTTCAGATTTTTCTGATGTGAAACCAAATTTTCACGATATGGAGTGAAAATTTTGTTTCACTGCGTTTTAGGGTGAAATTTATTTTCACTCTGTTCTGGCATGAAATTCACTCCATGAAGACAAATCCAAAATATGGTGCACAGCGACCTCTGCACCCGAGATCTCGTCATTTCTGATGACAATTCATCTTTCTGGTACATTGCGGGGTTTTTGGCTGTACAAGAGTAGACTGCGTCTCACAGTACTAATAATGCTTGGATTGGTCTAGATTTTTGATACGATGTACTTTGCTGTATTCCGGAGGGCATCTCGTACCGGGATAGTGAATATGGTGCATACTTCAAATATATAGATTTGTAGAGAAATCCACTTGATACCCTGCCAAAGCCTAGATTGGAAGGAATTTGTTGATTCTATCGCCGTTAACGGTTGAGTTTACTAATACTCATGGTTCTTCTTGGAATCGATGGCCTCCCCGGAAAGATGGCAACAAATTGTTCCAAGAGATAGAATGGGAGATATGAGTAAAAAGCTCCTGTGCCGACTCTTTCCCAACACCCTCTCACCTATAGCACTAGCGGCGCTCCCCAGCGTGCGCGCCACTCCGCATGAGGTAATTTCATATAGCCGGCTTGCCCATGCCGAAATACAGAAATATTCCGCCGGTGGTTAACTTTTCTGGGGGTCTCTCATAGCAATCAATGCCCACGAACTTGGTTCCATGTTCTTGCCGCCAAAGCACTTTATTTCACCTTATTTGAGTTTATTGTAAATTTTGCCAGAGAAGCACAGCCACCGGATCACTCGGTGGGTCCGGGCCGAGCCGAAAAGCGCGAAATCCGGTTGACAAAAAACAAAAATAGGATTTTCAAACTTTTGACCCAGGGAAACTCTTCTTTGCCTTCCTACAGCATGTTTTGCACGGTTCCCTTTACGTTCAAGTGTTTTCTGGACCTGCAGTAATAATTTCCAAATTGGGCAAAAGACTTGTCACGAAGTTGCTTCCGCTACCATACACTTGCTTCTTCTGTGTCGCGCACTTTGCGACTGTCCGCAAATGCGGGACTGACTGCTGCGACTCTCTCACCACCGTAAAGGATGGACGTAGAAGCCACAAACATAAAAATCACATTCATTGATCTTTCCTACTTCAAGGATCAGATGCTGTTCATCTCTCTCCTTATAAAGTTGCGGGTGTGCCCCATTCATCAATTCCGACACGCATAAATTTCAATTTCATCAATTCTGCCCGTAATTTGAAGGATGTGTTCCGGGGAGAAGTCACATGTTTTTTGCACGTGTCCACTACACGTGCTCAGGAATTTTCTCGCCATATACCATGGCTGGCAGCAAAAAGGGCCCAATCTGGGACCATTTCGACGAGGTCGAAGCCACAAACACGAAGCACAGCTGCGCTTCCTGCCGCGCATGTGTCAAGAACACTCTCAACAGAAGCCGTAACCCCCGAACGCCTTCGTCGACCCCGTAAGTGGCAGCCAATGACGTTGGAAAGATTGTTTGGCAAAGGTGTGAAATCATCTCTTCGCACTCGAGTGTCACGCCGTGCGCAGGAGGAGGAGGAGATATATATGTAGGTGATGGCGGAACTGGACGCTGAGGACGACACTCCGGACGATGGAGCGATCGAGATTGACGACGACGAGGTGTGGGGTCATTAGAATACCTCGAATTCATGTTGATTCTTTCCGCCAAATTGCCGAGAAAATTTCCTTTTTGGGATCTAAGGCCTACGCTCAGGCCTTAAATCAACCTAAGGCCACGGATGGCGAGAGGGCCTTGATTTAAGGCCTTAGAGGACACTGAATAAAGCTGCCGTTGATCGTGCACGCGCGCATAAGCGAAGCTTCGCTGTTTTGCGAGCAGCACGCAGAGTAGGTCAAATCATTATGCCACGAGCTGCCTCGCAATAAATGGTAAAAGTTAAATGATCGTCGGCATTCAGCCACTTGAGATGTGACATCACACACAGTGACAATATTGCGGGCCCTTTTGCGAACACAATTTGCCGACAGCAGAGATCTGAGGAAGCGAAAACGAAGTTAGCTGATGAAAGAATGGTGTGAGGTGAACAAAATTTTAATCCCGGAACATTTGAAGAGCTGAAAGAAAAATCGGAATCTGTTATGTAAGAAAAATACTCAGCCACCGTGACAACACATAAAATCCATTAGATTCGTTTCTAATGAAACTGTGAGTGCAGTAAGGAATTCTGTACAGCCACTATGTAGGCTTCAAATTTGTAGTGTACACAGCCAATATTGGGTGTATGTTTTTTGTCGGACAAAAACAGGTCGAGGTCGCAGAAATCTCGGTTTGACGAAATATTATGAACAACTACTAAAGTACTCGTAATTAAAGTGACATCGGGAACAGTGTTCTGAGAAAAAGAGAGGTAGAAATAGGGGGTACCTTCCAAAGGCGGCAATACCGGTTTTATGATCACTGATTTCCGGCAGAGTTGCTGCCGACCACCACTGACTGTTTGCTGGGCGAATGGCTGGCCGTCATCGGCATGTCCTCCTGGGGGCCCAAGTTAACCTGAACAGTCGAAATATCAGATGGATATACAAAGCTTGTCGAAGAAGAACGAAGAAGGCGTAGATAGACGTGGACTCACCATGTGTAGGGCTGGCAACCGTACCGTATACGGTCACGGCCGTGCTGGATACGGCCGTGCAAGAACACGGCCGTGGGATTACGGCCCGGGAGCAATGACTTGGAGTATCGGACGGTACGGTGACCGTAAAATTACGGTCATTACGGTGATACGGTCGTGTCAGGGGCGGAAAAAAATGCAGTATATTGTATTAGAGTTAAGTAAGTGGCTATAATTTGTCCCCGACAAGGTCAGTGACCGCTTTGCGCTGAAGCTTGAGTTGTGCCTTGACCAGCATAAGGCTCCGGATTGTATCTGCGTTGAGACTCGCACGACGGATCCCAATGAGATCACGGCCTCCGGAGAAGACACCACCACATAATCGGGTCGGTGTCCCAAGGAAGAGGCTGGCTAGTCAAAGTGAAGTAATAATCAAGCTCGCTCTCCTTGTTTATACCACTCCGCTTCACGTAACGAGAGGTGAAGTTCTTCACCGGTGACCGTACATTGTCGGGAGCTGTGGTGGCTGCGGAAGAGGTAGCGTCCATCTCGGGCTGTGCATAGTAGATCTCAAAATGGGTTTGGAGACTGGATTTGGCCAACTCCGCGGTGGCGACGAGGTCGGGGTCGTCGGCATAGTCGTTGCGAAGACCTGCGTACGAAATGCGAGGATCGAGGACTGACAAGAAATTAGACAATATTCAAGGTGGCGAGAGAAAGAAGCACTCACGCGCCGCCCAAGTATAATATTCGGACTGATCGAACTTGTAGAAATAGTCGCTGAGCTTTCGGTGGGCGTCCGTGAGCGCTTTCTTGAGTGTGGAATCGACGTCGTCCGGAAGTGCCTTGAGAATCCCCTTTCCCAGCCAGCCTCATCACTCGGAGCCTTGCTCCTCGCTCCTCCACTTCGCAAATATTTACGTTTCGACGGATCGATCATTATGAGTGAGCACGAGGTGCTAGGCCGGAGATTCTTAAAATGAATCACTGTGTCACAGGGTGTGTTATCTCGTATCAGAAGTCCGCCCCATTGCAATGGAGAACCAATGTGTTATGTGCACAGCGCGGTCCTGACCCGCTGCCGGACCTTGTTCCAATCCTGGCAAATGAATAGTTTTAAAGATGAGGAGACGTGGTCCAACTTTCCCGTAACGGGAAAGCAATATCGAAATTAGAACATGCAGATGATCTTATGATACTGTCTACAAATGCTCGTGGGGGCCGATGGGAATCAAGCCAAAGATCCCCAAGAATTCTATCTCGATGGCAAACTGCTCAAAGAAGCCTCGATGTTCCAGTATGTGGGGGTCTGGCATAATCTCATAGTCTCACTTATAGTCAGACTCCACGAGACTTATGATAGTTGATAAATCTTTTATATAACAAGATGTACCTTCACTACGTTCCGGTGTCAGCAGCTAATAAAAGTACAATTCGTAGCGAGGTTGCCTAGGATGACGTCGGATGAAAGGCGCAGATAGAAAAGGTGGTACTCTTTCACACGTCCAAAGTTTATTTGAAGGGCAGCCCGAACACGGCAACAAATCGCACGGCGGACTTAGAAATATTGCTGTGGAGGAATCAACAGTGCCGATCCGGAATGCTGCGCACATCAAGAAGTTGAGCGGAGATTGAAAAGGCTTCAGACAGACGGACAGACAGCGTAATTTTATAAAGAGGGTGATAATCTCAGTGCCAAGGATATGTATGTGGGACATCATCGCGTGTAAAGCTGAGAGAATTGCAAACACTTGCTTAGCGGTCAATCGAATGGTCGGCGGCTTGTCAGTTTGGGACGCAAGAACTCTCTATATGGCCCGAGTCGACCCATATCTTATATCGGCGGCAGATATATGCCCCGATGTGGTTAAAATTCGAAGGGTTGAACGAGAAGCCGTCCAGAATCACTACCTCCGTCGAATGCTGGGACTCACAGAGCGCAGTGTAATAGCTTTACTATTCTCCGAAACCGGCCTGGAGCCTATATCATACCGCCGAACGCTTCTGCTCCTCCGCAATCTGCGGTACCTTGCAAACCAGCGATTGGTTAAAAACGGGCTTATCGACTCATTAAATCTGGCACGTCAATTGAAGATGTCTTGGGTGAATGATGTTGTAATAGTCTTGTCAGAGCTACCGATACCAGTCTACTGGGATGTGAAGTCGGGGTCAGCCATCGCAGTTGAAACAATCGATCAACTGATTGCGGCGGTGAAACAGTCCATGGAAACATCCATAAATGTTGACCTACATGCCTATTCACGAACACGGGACCTACTCACAGACCGTTTAGTATCGGTGGATGGTAAATGGGTCCACAAAGTCATGGCGTTTAGATTGTATCTTCGCATGCGGATTAACAAGCACCGAGTTGCCTTGACGCTTGACTTGACTTGACTTGATTTGATTTCTATTTATGCCGTACCTGGCCTAAGGCTACGCGGCAGTACAGGTAAGTACACTAGATGCACTCGTTTGGGGTATAGATGATACGTAGTGGTAAATGGCTATGAGACGTTTTTGTAAGTAAGAGAGAAAAGAAAAGGTGAGACGATGAGGGGAAACTCGTATGATTAAGGAAGACTGTATGTAGTAGGAGGAGGTGTCTTGTTGTAGGTATGGTGAGGCATATGGGGTCTAATAAGAGTATATTCAGAGTTGAACTACGAGAGAGAGAGAGAGAGAGAGAGAAAGAAAGAATATAAAAGGAAGACTCAGCAGAAACGACGTGTTTGGGTGATGAAGTTTATAACGGGTTTCAGGAGTTCCGGGCAGTGTAACAGCGTACGGACGTCAACCGCACCCAGAAAGCCAGCGGCGTACGATGCTGCTTGCAGTGGGGGTCGAAGGTGCTCCCATGCTGGGCAATGGAGGACGAAATGTGCCCGGGTTTCTCTCGGTGCGCCGCAGGCATCACAGGCCGGAGACGCAACAAGTCTGCAACGAAATCGGTGGGCGTTAAGAGCCGAGAAGTCGGTGCGGAGTTGGGATAGAATGGAGATGTCTGCTCGAGAGGCTGAGGACAGGTAAGGCGAGCGAAGGATTAGAGATGGTGGAGAATTGTCAATTTCGCGAAGCCCGCGGCCGGGTGTTGCTACCTTCCACTGCTCGCTCCAGCGTTCGAGGAAGAGGGCATCAATACTGCGTCGGCACGTGGTGAGTGACACTGGACGGTGGAAGCTGAAGGAAGAAGGGTCGCAGCCTTGGCAGCTTCATCCGCAAATTCATTACCCTCGGTGCCGATGTGGGCGGGCGTCCAGAGATTCGTAACACGCGACCGCTAAGTACGGGTGATACCAGCGAAGATCCGGACAGGGTTTCTGGCCGCAAGTCGACCGGAGTGCTGATGGTGGTGGCGCAGCCCACTGGGTTTCTTCATTTTTGTGGGTCAGGTGGTTTTTTGAATCACGACAAGGAATCGGCCCAATATGTGGCGCGTGGTAGAGCGACTCCTGAGGGGGGAAGGCGTAAGCTGGTGAGCGAAAACTATGCAAATTGCCATACGGTGTCTCCGGACATGGTGCGGTGGATAGGCGGGTAGAACGTCGAGGTCGGCTATAGAAAATGAGAATGAGATTTTTTAAGGCGACCCGGCAAATGAACGGGCACTGAACCCCCACTTCCTGTACATAGAGAATACCACGAATATATATTCGCGAATATGAATATTCACCACAACCTCAAAACTGATATTCACATTCGTACGAATATTGATGGCAAATATTTTGTTGCTTAGTCAGCAATATTCGCGAATATTCATGAATACGAATACTCAGCAAATACATTGAGAATTCAGGGGTTTAGCAGCCACCAATGAGTTGCTGAGAGCACTTTTATGCTATCTTGTGAGTTTAAACATTGTCAAAGACTCATACAAGCTCTTGTCTTGCATGTTCAACCATTTGATTGACCATCACACTTGCCGTGTTCAACCTGTCAAGCAGTTGTTAAGTAAAAATGTCTCTAAAGTGGTTGGTTTGCATATGAATTACAGATCTAGTTGGTGTAAATGAAGTATGTTCTGGTTCCAGAGAGGAGATGTGTGAAACAGACCCAAATTTACCATGCTTGATTGAAACTTTGGCTGTGTATTACAGCTGCAAATATTCGCGAATATCAACTTTCCTGAAAACTGATATTCGCATTCGCGCGAATAGCACAGCCACAGCCATTCGCGAATATGAGTATTTGTTATTCGCGAATGTATACTCGCGAATATTCGTGATATCTGGTATTCGTGGTATTCTCTACCTGTACATATTCAAATGGCTGGAATTCTGACTTTGCATCTTCGTGCCAAAATGCTCTTTTCTTCATTGGAGGTGCTTGGTCCCCCATTCTGTTAGGGATGCCAAAATCCAACCAAAATCCGTATGGCTGTGGTGTGAATTTTTGGTCCACAACATTTGCAGGATGTTCGGCGGATGTTCTCTCAATGTTAGACCAAGATTTAATGAATATTTACTCGATGTCTGTTCAACGATTGTTGGCGGGTCCCGCGCCCGCGCCATAACACCAGCCACGATCAGGTAATGAGGACTGACGAGACAGGGAGGAAACGACGATATGTTTTCCTACACACAGGTGGAAAAGATCAGTAGGGCATGTACAGGAGGTGATATACACAAAATGATCCTAATTTCCGTATTTGGTGCAGATTATATAATCATCATATATCCACGGGTGCATGCAGGTGCAGGGATCCCATACAAGTACAATGGTGTCAGAATCAGGAGAAAAGACCAAAATTTGAGGGAGGGATTTGTGTTGCGAGCAACTGTGCCTCTGAAATTGGAACAATTTTGACCATTTAAATTCACTCAGATGTTCATTAGCATGCTATGGGTAAGGTACAAAAAGTTTGAGCTGAACCGCTGACTTGACAGTGTCGAACGAGGGCCGAGAAATCTCGCGTTCACGTGATGTTGAGACTCACGCAAACAATGACGACATCACACCCGACCAGTTCCGTGAAGACGGCGATGAGATGAGTGTTGAGGGGTCAGATGACGAGGGGGCACAAGATCAAGACGACGAGAACATTCCTTCGGATGAATCCGGGAAATTTTCTGCAGAAGGTTCAAATCTTGAGTCGGATTTCGAGTCAGAGGAGGAAATGTGGCAGCGACTCAAGTTCTGGAAATTTTTCTGTATTTGGGCGGTTCTGACTCCACAAGAGTATTTTGCTTTGTCCTCGTTCAAAAGTGGAAGGTTTCGAGGCATTTTGGTACCCTCAAAAGAAGAAGTTGCACCGAGTACTGCGTTAAGCAGAACTGAGATATCTATAAAGGTAGAGTCGAGATTGCAGGGTGGAAATGGAGGGATTAGCTCAGCCGGGATCATAAGATTGTAAAAGGTGTGCTGGACAAAAGCAAAATAAAAATGTGATGTCTGTCCGAAACCTGCTCGGAGAGCTAATGGAGAAAACAACCTTGGATCACCCATCTATCCGATTTTTGATTGTTTGAACAGCCGCCACCCATTTATAACTTGATTGTGAACAATTCCCAATCAATGCACGGCGAAAATAATGAATTGTACTTATAAATATTTCATACAAATATGCTACACCCCGCAATACTACAGGGCGTGTCGACGGGGCTCTGAGTGCCATCGCCGCCATACACCAACACTTCGGCGTTATCCGTCAAGTTTGGATGCAGCGTGGTGGGTGATTCTTCGACCAGGCGATGATCTGCAATATCCATCGAAAAGGTATTCAGGGCGCAAAGAAAAGACGGTGATACACACCGTGATAACCTCGTCTTCCCGCCGCCCCCATTTACTCCGGATATTTGTGGCTGTGTTGCTCGGCGCTCGACCCAGCGGGCATATGGACAGTAACATGGCAACCAGCACATAATAGTGGCGGCATATCCGGGACAGCATATGGTTCATCTCCGGAGGAGCAGCTTTGTACTCATGGTTGGGAATATCTTTGATACCATTGGCCACTGACCCGTTGGAGGTGTTCTAACGGGTTGATCCTACAGTTTCCTTTCATCTCCATTAATAGTTTGCAGTTTGTATAAAAGCTCCCTAGTTTCTTCTGTAATACCCAGTAAACTATCTACCCGGACTCTGGGTTACGTAGTGGACTCTTGAATTGAAAAGAAGTTGATATTTGGATGTACTAACGGTGTGGTGGCCACCACGGTTACCCTTTGGCGCCTTGTCACGTGACCTTTTACCTGCTTGAACTGCCGGATGTATTGACCATGGTGACCTTGACAAATTATACCTACATTCCTCTATTTAGATAGACCGTTCGTAAGGATTGTAGGCAGATTGGAAGGAATGGAGATTTCCAGTGTGACCAATCCTCCCTCGGGCCTTCCGTGACCGAAATTCTCCCTCATTCAAGCTGTTCTAACGTATGCAATTACGTAACATGCCAGACATACTACAGTGTTTACTTCTCTCAGAAGATTTCTCTTGGGTGCGATGCCTTGGACCGTTTCTTCGAACCGTGGGAAAGGCTGCCAGATCCAAGCGAACAATGATCGGAAGTAGTTCGGCAGTGCCACGGCTCGCTCGGAGCCGATTTTCCGATCATCGTTGGGTAAACACATATATTCCGGTGGTTACCTCGGCTACGCTACGCGGGGGTAACCAGCAAGGTAACCAGAGCGGGCTGGTTACCCTACGTATACTCTATGTACTAACGGTGTGGTGGCCACCACGGTTACCCTTTGGCGCCTTGTCACGTGACCTTTTACCTGCTTGAACTGCCGGATGTATTGACCATGGTGACCTTGACAAATTATACCTACATTCCTCTATTTAGATAGACCGTTCGTAAGGATTGTAGGCAGATTGGAAGGAATGGAGATTTCCAGTGTGACCAATCCTCCCTCGGGCCTTCCGTGACCGAAATTCTCCCTCATTCAAGCTGTTCTAACGTATGCAATTACGTAACATGCCAGACATACTACAGTGTTTACTTCTCTCAGAAGATTTCTCTTGGGTGCGATGCCTTGGACCGTTTCTTCGAACCGTGGGAAAGGCTGCCAGATCCAAGCGAACAATGATCGGAAGTAGTTCGGCAGTGCCACGGCTCGCTCGGAGCCGATTTTCCGATCATCGTTGGGTAAACACATATATTCCGGTGGTTACCTCGGCTACGCTACGCGGGGGTAACCAGCAAGGTAACCAGAGCGGGCTGGTTACCCTACGTATACTCTATATAACTGAAAGAAACGGTCCTATAACGTCCTCATTTTTTACTTAATTCTTCCACTTGTGACAGTTTACAGCTCTTTGCGGAACTTAGGGCGCGGCTCATGTTTTTATCAAAATTTGATGTTTCCACCAGGATGGCTGCTATGAGCTCAATTCCTAGCTGTTTCCCTTGAAAATATGACCATTGAATTCGCATTTCCATTCCGGAGGGCATGGCCTCCTCAGACTTTCTGATGGCGAATCAAATTGCCTGATTGGGAAAATATCCAGGTTTTGACTAGGACGGCTGTAACATGAGGTATATTTGTTCGATTTGGCTAATTTTTTGATACAATGAACTCACAGGTATACCAGAGGGCAGCAAATACCGGAATTTTTAATGTGACCCATACTTCAGATTCATTATCTATTATGAGCACACCAAATTCTATTTTTGAAGTCTTGAGCCAAATACAAGTCATATAAAAAATCCCGGTATTTGCTGCCCTCCAGTATACCTGTGAGTTTGTTGTATCAAAAGATTAGCCCAATCGAACAAATATAGCTCACGTTACAGCTGTCTGCTCAACACCAAAACCTGGCTGAGCAGGACAGCTGTAACATGAGCCATATTTGTTTGATTGGGCTGATTCTTTGATACAATGAGCTCACAGGTATACTGGAGGGCAGCAAATACCGGGATTTTTTATATGACTTGTATTTAGCTCAAGACTTCAAAAATAGAATTTGGTGTGCTCGTAATAGATAATGAATCTGAAGTATGGGTCACATTAAAAATTCCGGTATTTGCTGCCCTCTGGTATACCTGTGAGTTCATTGTATCAAAAACTTAGCCAAATCGAACAAATATACCTCATGTTACAGCCGTCCTAGTCAAAACCTGGATATTTTCCCAATCAGGCAATTTGATTCACCATCAGAAAGTCTGAGGAGGCCATGCCCTCCGGAATGGAAATGCGAATTCAATGGTCATATTTTCAAGGGAAACAGCTAGGAATTGAGCTCACAGCAGCCATCCTGGTGAAAACATCAAATTTTGATAAAAAATGAGCCGCGCCCTAAGTTCCGCAAAGAGCTGTAAGGAGATTATGCGAAGTTCTTGGGTTTTTGTAGGTAAGGGGTGTATTAATCATGATGCTCGCGCGTCTTTCGTACGCGGTACGGGCACGGCTCGCAAATGAACCGTGTTGACCGTGTCGTGGAGCCGTTACGGCCGTATTTACGGCTTCACGGCTTGGGGACGAAATGGAGTTGCAATGCATTTCTTGGCGCTCTCTGGCAGTGCGACCCAGTGCAATCGATTGTTTCGACGGCAATGACGGAAACTGGCATAACATTGCAGTAGACTGGTATTGGCAGTTCTGATAGCACTATTACAATATCATTCACCCAAGACATCCTGCATTGACGAACAAGGTCGATGAGCCCGTTTTTTATCAACCGCTCCTCCCCGAGGTCTGCGAGGAGACAGTCCGAAGACCAAGATTATACACCTACCGGATCCGTCGGAAGTCGACTCAGAGTACGCGTGGGTACCGCCGCATCGCTCCGGTAAGTCGCACCGTAGAGGGAAAATAAAATGAATTGAATCTGAGTGCATAAGTACTACCAAAATAAATGCCGGGCGGCCTGCCAACCGTCAAGAGACACGGTTTGCCGCTATAATAATCCAGTTTCATGCGCGATCTTGTGCCCACAGAAAGATTTTGAATGTCAACCAGCCGAGCCCGAGACAAACCAGAATAGGAACGAGCGGTGGCACAAAGACAGAACAAATGTCATTGAATTGGAGGGTGGCAGAATTAATTGGCGGGCAAATCTTTCCAGGTGGGCGGAACGTGCCAGAAGGTGAAGCAGCCACGAACTTGGGAGCGAAGAAATGACGGAAGGCATGAGACAGATGGTTTGAAGTACAAAAAGGAATTGATATCTAGCACGATCCTTGCCAGGAAACCAGGTTCACCGACATGAACACAGTTGGCGACGATTTGTTGCAACCTGGGTTGATCCACGGACCCGACACAAATTGGGACAGCACCACGCCGCTATTGCATGGCAGCGGTCTCCGGTTCGAGTCCCGTCATGCTATTCATTTTGTTGAACCGATTTCATCGCCCATGATTAATCTGGGAAAGCTCATCTTTTCCCCGGATTAATCTTGAAATGTGTCTTTTTTTCCCTCTCAAGGTTATTGATACGAGCTATTACAGGCTGCAACCTACCGCAACTTGTGTGAAATTTTTATTTTTTCTACAGCAACTTGTGTAGAAAATTTAATTTTTTCACGCAAAATTGGGACTCAAAAATCGCGCCCCGGACCCAACTCGCGGCAGCCACTCTCAAAAGCCCAGAAGAAATTCAATTGGAAGCATTTCGTTCGGGCCTACCAGCTTGAGGGCATCGAAGCTCAGCTTCTAATGCGCGATGGGCTCGTTCGCCGGCACTGGGATGGGCAAGACAACAATTGTAGTAGGTCCTTATGCACACGAAAGTAGCACTGGGAAAGTGACTCTATTTATTTCCCTACTCATAGCACTGCACGACGAACAGGTAAGCCTCAGCGAAGAACCCATAACAATTAATATTCCTCACCTGTACCCTGGTTGAGACCTTTCGTGACAAGTTTGGGTTGAAAGCAATCGCTGTGAATAGCAGTAATGGCGGGTGCAAGCCGGAAGTGCTCCAAGTAATGTCCTATATGAAGCACGCATGATGAAACTAAAATTTCTTGCTCAGCAAATCGTACATTGAGAGCACCAAATCGTTCTACTCTCACCTGAAATGGCCCTGTGCCGCCGGTTCATCCGGGAGGTCTTGAAAAATGCCGAATTCGGGGGAGGATTCTTTCCGTGGTTGTAGACGAAGCGCACGTCGTCTCACACTGTACGGGGGGGTAAGAGGTGTACTCAGCTTGAGCCCAAACTCCATGGATAAATGTTTTTCCCTCATTTCGGTTAAGTGTCCGAGTTCTAGGCGGAGGGGTACTTGGCTCTTTGATTACTTCTGATATACTCCACAGAATTGACTTCTGCCGAGCATCTTGAGTCGAATACGGGGAGACTGGGGGGTTGCTTCCCGCGTTGTGGACGACTTGTGGACCGATGTAACTCGGATGACATCTCGTACTCATCCACGCTCTTCAATTCATTGGATGAGTCCCATTTTATTGACCCCACCACTGAGCTGCTACTGGCAACATGGTCAGTGAGCAGTTCCGCGCGATAGCTCACCACTATAAATCTCTGGCGAGTCGGGCCCTTTTTTCCGCTACACCATTGTCCTTGGCACCGAATGAGTCAGATACTCCACATCAATCAAATGTGACACAATCAAATGTGAAATTTTCCCACGGTGGGGGGGGGGGGGGGGGGGGGAGGGGGTCTGAACTAATTTTTTTTCGAAAAACAGTGAGATGGAGTCAGGTTTTGGTATTAGACGCAGCGAGGCCAACCTTGGCAACGAGTAGCTTGTGGTGATTTACTAAGACAAGATTCTATCAAATTTTGCTAGTGCACCCGATCAGGCCCTCATACAGAGGATCAGGAATCCGTCTTGGCTTCCATCTTTTGGATGGAAGCGATGATCACATGCGAGCTACAAATTCGCCGCTCTCCGTTTTCCTTTAGTATTTCCGCCCACTTTTTCTCACCTGATTTAATTCGGCAAATGATGGTGCAAAATTCAGCGGAGTGGACGAGAAAAAATTCGCCGACGATAACCTTCGCTCTCGTTACTGTAAAAAAAAATTGAAGAAAAATGGCTTATAACTTGGGAATTTCCATTTTTGGAAGGGCAAATTCTTTCTTTTTCGGGCGGGGATAATACTGTCAAGTCACGTGTTTAAAAAATGTAAAGGATTGAATCGGTGGACGAAGAAATGTATGTGTTACAGCAGATTTCGGGGGTGGCTCTAGTTCTAGGTGGCTTTTCTAGGTGGCTTGTCCCATTGCAACCCTGTGTTCCATTTGATTCTTTTCTTCCTCAATGCTGTTGTCCTCAGCCCCCTGGTCATTGTTGTTGTCTCCTTCTCCTCCAGAGAGCCAGGAGATGCTGAATTCTCCCTTGCTAGGCTCATATGTATGCGATCCTGCCTATTCTTGCCTGTTGAGCATGTTTGCATGTCTTTTTGAAGGATATGAACCAGAGGGATGTTATTCACACCAACAAAACCAACAGTGATATCATTTGAAAAGTCACCTGACCGCATTAGAGCCACCTGGTTCCACATGCCTCGGAAGCCACCTAGGTTGCTCCAGGTGGCTATCACAAACTCTCTAATATCATATCGCAGGGTGGGGTGGTTTGGTCACAGGTTGAAGATGGACAGTATCCATGCTTGACATGAGTCTTGAGAGGCCATACATGTTATAAATCGATAGATTAGTTCAATCTTTTCCACTACACAAAATTCCCTTACTCTATGCAAATTATAAGGACTCCGGGCCGAGTTTGGTTTATGCCAGTGGATGTACAGAGCACAAGGATGGATACAGAGGTCTCAAGAAAATGACTGAAGAACAGAATTCCCCCGAGTGTCCTGCAAGTCTTCCCAAAATGCTATGTTGAAAATCACTGCGTCATAATACTATGTTGCAATGACACTGATTACTGCGCACATGCAGGCTCGCAATGCGCTTCCCCCGGCGGGCTCACCCTCCTCACAGAAGCCAGTGCGGGTCTCTCTCCTCCATCTATCCTTCCGTCCTATTTACTCCCGATCCACAGACTGGGACCGCCTCATCCTTCCCGTCAGCCACGTCCTCAAAAACAAACTCAAATACAACACTTCGGTCACAGTGCCCTTCACCGCTGCCCTCGCGCCTTTTCAGCATGCGCAAATGCTGATCAATGACGCGGCCCCGGACGGTTGGGTTGGCGCGTGGATCTCAAGTGTCTTCGATGTCGCTATATGTAAAAAAACGAGGAGTAGGGGGCAGTGGAATGGGTGGGACAAGGACAAGAGCTACTGCCAGCCGTGTCCAACGAAGTTTTTGGAGGAGCATGTGTGGAGGTGGTTGTTGGAGGAAAGGGTTAAGGGTGTGTTTTTACGTCGCACTTCTCTTCTCTCTTTGCAGTTGTTTTTTTCGGTTTTCACAACGGACTGATGTTCTTCATTTTCTGTTTTTCAAGGTGGATGGGTGCCACCGGAGAATTGCTGGTGTGTTCCCGTTCCCCTCATTTTCTTCGACTTCATTGGTACTGATGAATGCGCAGGTACGGCTACGATTGTCGGACGATGGTGCACAAGCGTGCGCATGCTGATGTAAAGAATGTGCGTTTTCTCTCTTGCTTACCCCTTTCTCTCTTTCTTTGGCGTTTTCGGGCATATCTCCATCTTCAACCTCCTACCCTCCTCCCTTCCTCCCTCGCCCCGTTCTCCCTTCTCTTTTATTTCTCGTCAGGGGACGAAGGAGACTGACTGTCTCGGGTACAGCACCTGTGTGTTCCGATCATGGGTGTGTTGTAATAATAGCGAGGAGGGCAGATTAGATGGAAGAGGTAAAGTAAGATTGCAATAGCACTGTTGGTTAGAAGCCTGCTTTAGAGCAATCAGATGCTCTAGCAGGATAGTATAGTGGGCTTGTGTACTGCGGAGTGTGTCTGGATTGTTCTACAAGTGTCTACTTTACTTGATCTTATCAATCATGTCAGTCAGCCGGCCGAGTGCAAGAACGGTGTTATCCTCACCTTCTTTCGACCAACCCATCAGACGACGGACCAGATGACAGATGTATGCGGAGAGCTGCACTTCATCCCTACCGCAGGCTCCGGCACCATGGGGGGGAGAACTCCCACTAGGTCCCACAGGGTTTTAACCCATGGTCCCGCCATCCAAGTGACTGGCCAGTTCACAGTAAGTGAGCATCTTGTTTGATCGACCCCCTGGATTGGTGTGTGCTCCGTTGGCATCTTGTAGTTAGATGTAAGCATAACCACCGGTACATTGCTACTAAGGCTCCAATCGTTTCCCTTTAAAACGATTTCAAACGGTTTAAACCGTTTTTATTTTCGTTTTGTTTGAGGAGGGAAACGGTTTATAAACCGTTTCAAACGGTTCAAATGGTTGCAATCTGCGCCCGAAGAGCTTCGACCGCTCTCACTCACCAACGACGACTGAAAACTGCTTGATGATCCTACCTGTAAATAATTTAACTTGTTTCGGAGGAATCAGTTCATTGGCATTGGTAGTTATGTCATCTCATTATCCGCAAGAAACAACATCTCAAAAAAAAAATCCCAGAGATGTTCGACGGCCAGTTAACCGTGGGATAGATTCTATAACATCTTCTGCGAATTATAGATGGCCCAGATCATGGACCATGCCATGGAACATCGCGGCAAATTGTTCTGCAACATCAGCTCCAAAAGCGTAACACACTTCAGCAAAAGCCTGAATAAGGACAAGAGTACTAGTTATGAATGGGATGGACTCTCTAGGGTGCCGTTATTGACTCTCATGCAGTAATGGAGCGCTCAAGGGCCAATTTTCAGGTTGAACAGGACAACACTTTGTGTGATGTTAGTCCCTATACAAGGCTGCGCGTCGGTATGCGTTGTCGCAATTCTAAGACTTTCTGTCTCTTCAGAATTCCTTTCCGGCCAGCTGCAACCTCTCCATTGATGATCGTTTGATTGTGATCAGTGATTTTGTGATTTCAGCAATAGGCCTTTTTTTGCCCTCAAGCCGCTGATGCCGCGATGCTTTGTTGCGATCGGTGATTTTGTGATTTGAGCAATAGGCAGCGGCATCGGCGGAAAATCGGACAGTGTTTTGGATGATCCATGCGAGATTTTGTCAAGTAGGAGGGAAAAGCTCAGATATGTCAAGTGCTCCTTTACCCCTGCCGAACACGGCACAAATGCATTTGAATGGCTGTACTATGGAAACTCCAAGTATAGCGCCACTGTTTTCTCCACTAGATTTAAAGAATAATTTAATTCATAGCACCACGGCCCTTCGACCAATTGACACTTCATACTCCTATCTCCCGCGATCAACGAGGAAAGCGAATTCGGATGCCGGAAAACCCACTCTCTCCCGCTCGCTCTGATCTTTTCTAAAGGCAAAACTTCAGGGCGACTGGGTGGTCCTGCTGTACGGGTGCGCATTCCACGTGGACTATGAAGAACAGCTGGATATGGAGAAAGGTCGTTCCGATTGATTCCTTCGTACCCCGGAATTCTCTCCACAGCCCATCTGGGAGGAGGGAGTGGAACTTGGATCATTATGTTACACTCCATGCATTTCACCAGTTTAATTAACTGAGAGCTCACCACCACCAAATCGTAATTGCGGAAAATAATGAGTCGAAGTCTCCGGACGAAGGACTTGGGAATGTAAGAAATGTTGCTATGTAAATATGTAGATATGACTTGGATATATGACTCGGTGGAATGAATCAAAAACGGGACCGAAATGAATATCCAATGGCCGGAACCGATGAATCTAAAGTATTGGACGGTTTACACTCCCAAGCGAACTAAGACGGCGCAGAAGTCAAGGTCATAGGAGAGAATTGTGATATAATGTCAAAGAATAAAAAATAATCCGCACGGAAAGGAATGAGAGGGCGAGCGGAAAAGAATCAGAGGGTGATCGAGTACGCCATGTTGGACCTCGGAATAAGCGCCGTTGACGAGCCGCGCATTCCCTTCAACCAGTCCGGGTATTGGCCTTCGATGTCTCCACCCCTGTGCCAGCATCTTGCCTTCGTATTTCCACCAGCACCACAATTTTGGCACGTCACGTCGGAGTTCGCAGGCAATGCAGTACTTGTGCTCCCGTACGCGGAGTCAGACATGATTTCGCCGCGCTGAGCCTTCTCGGCCCGAATCGTAGTGTCCTCCACCCAAAATTGTCTTCTGCACAAAGTCCAGTCTTGACTTGAGTTCTATTTTGCCGTACCTGGCCAAAGGCTACGCGGCAGTACATGGAGGTACACTAGATGTACTCATCTTGGGTTTGTATGTGGTACGTAGGAGTGGGTGGATAAAGCGACATTTTTCCAGTGTAATGAGCGACGGTTGAGTACTGTTGAGGGCACGAATGACACCGGAATATTCAGCAGGCAGGGAGGTGATCATCCTGCCAATCTTCTGGTCGTCTGACACCTGCACCTGGTAGAACCGCAGGAGCCGTTCGGCGACGCCGGTAATGCGGCCCAAAAACGTCTTCAGCGGCTCTAATCCAGCGCATAGAACTTCAGCCAACTCCTCCTCCCGCGTGAAGGTGTTGACCCTCTCCGCGACGGCGCCCCTCCTTTCTTTCCGCTCGCGCGACGGTACTGACCCTCTGCGCGACGGCACACCTCTCCTGCTGCACGCGATGATTTGTCTCACACATCACCACCCTGATTATCGAGACATCTCCTCGTTCTTTGAAACCCTTCTTTGCTTCTTCTTTTTCTATGTTTTTCCTGGCTCGTAGTGCCGTGGTAAGGAGGCTGCCAAGAAAGTCCACCAACTTTAGACACTTTACGATCAAAAGTGTCTAAAGTTAGTGGGTTACCATGGTATAATCAGGTGCACCACCACAGGCTCCTCTAGTGATCACCACGGGTATCCGCGGGTACTCAGACCTCCACCCGTACCCGTACCCGTACCCGTACCCGTACCCGCGCAGTTACCCGACCCCGCCCAGCGGGTACGGGTACCCGCAAACTTTACCCGCGGGTGCTAGGCGGGTGCACGGGTCCCCGCCACCTGCCACACCCGTTGGACTCCCCACCGTATCGGCGATGGAAAACAGTTGTATTAATGTTCAGTACTACTCGAGTATTGTATCGAGTGCGCGCCACCTCTTTGCCCTTGGATTTGCGCTTCTCCTCCGCCAAGTCCTCCTCTTCAATGGTCGGCAGCTTGGTGACTGCCTTCATGTCCTCGTCGTTTATAAGGCCCCGCTGACTCCAACAACCAAGGCACATCAGCATCGGTTCTGTTTCTGCAGACAGGAGATTGCGGATGCTCACATTACCAGGTAACTGCCTCGACATCAACTCGTTTTTGGGGCGACGGGTCGGCGCGAGTCAGGCGGGTTTGCACGGGTAGGGCCGAAACAACCCGTACCCGTACCCGGCACTACCCGTACCCGCACCCCGCCACGGCTGCGGCCACCCGTGGTGATCACTAGGTTCTTCCGCGACGCACTTATTTTTGCACTCACATTTCTGCGTGGTAAGTATCTTGCATTGGTGGCGTGGGAACTATCACTCCCCGTTTTTGAACTGTTTTGTCCTAGATGGCGTGTCTCTCCTCTGAGATTCCTATTATGCTTCTTAACGCTTACTCCTCCTCATTAACTTCATTGACGGTCAGGGTTTGTCTATTTCTGGTGAGGCCAATTCAAGGCCATACGGAATCCCGTATACTAATGAGTGAAATAGTCTCATCGCGCTGGTGGATCTGGCCAATATCCTGGTGTATTATGTGCGTCCATATCCCGCATTCCCCCGTTATATTCCTTCGGTTTACGGAGCTCGGTGCGATAGTTCGGCGATGTGCGTACCATGTTCAGTCATCGGTTCCCCGGTTAACCCATGGGAAGCCCTTCTTAGCAGGCAGTCTTGCATGGTTGGCAAGCGCGTGAGTCCCATGCCAATGGAAACGGAGGCTGATCATCTAATTTCGATCTACGCGTATCCCTCAGACTCTCTGCGGTGCTTATCGCTCGCCTGATGCTGAACATGCGCGAGGTCGCGGATGCGGGAATATACGGTACGGAAGTCGGAGTGGTTGCGAGCGAGGAAGACGACGAGAGCGTGCAATGGAATGGTGATCAAATGAGGGGCCATGTGCGTAATCGGGCCTCGTGGGGAAATGCTGATGAGTTGGAATGACGGAAATCATCGTTACAGTTTTCTACCCTCACACCTTATTGGAGAACTTCGCGTCAATAAATGTATTTCTACATGAGGATTGCATTCACTCAGAAGTGGCAAGTCTCGAGTTTACATAAGAGCGTATACATGGTCCCCGGCAAGCGTAAGTTCTTCATACTTCTCCAAATAATTTGAAGGATGGAAATGTTTCCGATGCAGGGGAATACGTCGAAATTAGCACGGAAACACGAAAATCAGCTCAGACCGGCATTACACATTCGTGGCGGCTGTACGCGAGTGATTTCGACCCCAAGATATGCCCAAGCTGGAGTTACGGCGGGAGAGATTAACGAGGGGCTTATGGATCGAATGGATGGTAGCTGAATTGTCCAGCTTGTTGAATTTTTCGAAGCGCGGGGATGACTCCCAAGTGGATGCCCAGAGCGAGAATGTACGAGTGGAAAAGGGGTGGGAAGTTGGGGTGGGCGTCCAGAAGAAAGAGAATGATCGTGATGAAGTTACAGTGGCGCTCTAAATAAATGCCGAGCCATGGTTTGACATCATCTCATGGTCGAATTCCTTCAAACAAAATTGTAGCATGAACATTCAGTAGTGCTAAGCTCGTTTGCATCGAAAAATCCATACCATACCTACTTCAATGTTGTGCAATAAAAATATTTGGGGTGTTCTGAAAAACCGACTTTGTGGGCTGGCATGCTATCGAAAATCGGTCATTGCAGCATGAAAGTACTTGAAAAATGAAGTATACTCACATTTTAGTTGACTCGATTTGATACTCATTTGAGCTCGCAATGGGCACTGCAAATCGGTCACTTTTGCTTTTTTGGGAGCATTTTCGCCCATTTTCGCCCAAAATGGCGAACTTGAGAGCCTCTGTGTGAGCTCAAATGAGTATCAAATCGAGTCAACTAAAATGTGAGTATACTTCATTTTTCAAGTACTTTCATGCTGAAATGACCGATTTTCGATAGCATGCCAGCCCACAAAGTCGGTTTTTCAGAACACCCCAAATATTTTTATTGCACAACATTGAAGTAGGTATGGTATGGATTTTTCGATGCAAACGAGCTTAGCACTACTGAATGTTCATGCCACAATTTTGTTTGAAGGAATTCGACCATGAAATGATGTCAAACCATGGCTCGGCATTTATTTAGAGCGCCACTGTAGCTCGCTCAGGGCCTCCTCTGTCCCCGTTCGGCCTGTGAGCGGGTCGAGCAATGGGTGGCTGGTGTATGCGGATTTTGTAAAGCCCGGCCGTGAGCGTCGTGGACTTCAAGTATCCGAGATCTGTGTGGATTTTATACTTGAAATACCGAATAGTTGCACCCAGTTAGGACGACATCGACTTTGGTGTGGTGGGCGGAGATACGAGGGACGAGATTATCGAACGGGACGATAACTATGCAGCGCACAAAGGGTGACGAAACCTGCCACCGTGGGTTTCACCACGACGCCGTTCTCGAACGGATCTGTCGGGTTCATGGGAGGAAACGACTCGCTCAACATCGCGTTCTCGATTGTGGTAATGATCTCATGTCGTTCTCCGTGCCCACCGACACGTCGTTTCCGTATCGCTATCGCATATGCATTACACACACTCTGAAGACGTACAAGGCGGGTGTTGGAAAAGATGGCGACGACAATTGGCCTACAGCAGCATGGCACAAGGAGTCGTTCAAGTTTGAAAAGGGGTATTGTTATTACTGTTTGATCCCCCAGATATTTCGTGTTCCAATCGTTAACTGTGATGAATGTGTTACAGACCGATGTTGTTGTAGGAAGTGGATACACAGTTGACGGGCTACTAGCTATAAAACTCTGTTTAATTGCGCGCAATTGAAACGAGACGAAGGAAATTAAAGCCCGGTCGCATGTTTTGATCAATACCTTTGCAGAAGGAATCGACATGGTGGGGCACATCTCACAGCTCAGACTTGGGGGTTGTGGCTGTCGCGTTGCGCGGCATATACTCGCAATTATGTTGTAATTTAATCAATTTCCTTCATAGAAATTGTGCTCAACAGATTAGGACGAGACCAAGCTATAGTGCCGGTCACCTAGCTGCCGCCACCAAAATTTAGTGGCCAATTTGGTCCGAGAATTTTTTTCGATTATAGTGTACCTCGGTTGAAAATGTAATGGATTGCATTGCGGGCAATGCAGTCACATGTTTGGCAATGCAAAGCACTTTTTGGTCTCTGGAAAGGTCAATATCGCGTCCGAGGGGAATCTGAATAGACCAAAATGACCGGAATTATCAGGGCTATCGATTGCTTGCAGTGAGGGCAATACAGTCACGCGTTTGAAAATGTAATGGATTGCGGTGCGGGCAATGGGGTCACGCGGTTGAAAATTTAGCTGCAGAAAAATCAAATCTCAACAATTTTTGGTACACCAGTTAGTGCTGGCTAAAATTGGTCAATGGAAATTACATCCAACCAATGTTATATGTAAATTACAGGGCAAAATACATATTTTACATTAATACACACAGAACCCCTTCTGAGGTCACATTTAAGGATATCTCGTGAAGTGACAGCCGATGTTTACATGCTTTACAATATTTTTTACACCCCTAATGAGTGCTCAGGAAGAGTCATGGAAAATTTAACCACCGGCGGCTCAACTGTTGTAATATTTTTCGAATTAGGTTCCTTAGCATGGAATGAGCGCTCAGGAAGAACCATGGAAGATTTAACCACCGGCGGCTCAAGTGGTGCAATATTTTCTGTATTTGGGGCATGCAGTTTTGACTCCAGAAGCCCATTTTGCTTTTCCTCGTTCAAAAGTGGAATGTGTACGGATTTCTCGCTCGAATTAGGGTCTTTACCATGGAATGAGTGCTCAGGAAGAGCCATGGAAAATTTAACCACCAGCGGCTCAAGTGGTGTAATATTTTCGCAGTTCTGCCTCCACAAGAGTATTTTGCTTCATCCTTGTTCAAAAGTGGAATGGATACAAATTTCTCGGTGGAATCAAGTTCGTGGGCATGGAATGAGTACTCTGAGAGACTCACAGAAAATTTAACCACCAGCAACTCAAGTTGGGTAAAATTTTCTGTATTTGTTTCTGTCTGTCCTCCACATCTGTCGCAGATTTTTCCAACTCTTTTGAGAGTCGTCGTCAACCTGTGCTTCTTTCAATTGCTGCTCTCCACAGAATCAATGTACCCCCCAAGGTCAAGATCGAACAGTTGCGTACACAAATAACAGACCACATTGTGTCTGCTCAATGTGCTGAATTTTTCAACTTTCCTCGTTCGGATTCCTCCAGGGGAAATCTGAGTCGATGGAAATGTTCGCAGAGGCCGGGGCTATCCATTCCCGCTTCGTGCGCCTCAGAAAAGGGCCCCGCGACAGCACTGGAATTGAAACCGTCTTTAGGAGGATATGACCTCAGGTCATGCGTTTCAAAATGCAAGCCATTGAGGACTATTGCCTCGCTGCAATTGAGGACTCAAAATCAAGGATTTGTTCAGTAGATATCTTGTGATCAGTGCTGCGACGCGCTCCAATTGAAGTTTGACAATGCGTGTTTTTGGACACTTCGAGGATATGGCTTCAAAGAGACGTGCAGTGCGATGTCCTGTGTTGTTTCAAGTCCGAATTTGGTGGATGATTGAAGAAGTTATGGGGAGTTCAACAATTTTGATCGGCAGATTACTCCCGAATCAAAAGTGTCTCGATGGAGAAGAAAAATTAAATTTCTGGCGACGTCACCCTCTTCATAATGCATGTAAGTCTTCTGTCCCAAAAATTTACCGTGTTTGAACAAGTGCCCACCCTCTGAGGAGGTGTTGAACAGAAACAACGCCTCAGGTGCTAAATAGAAGGATAAAACCTCAGTGAAGAAGAAAATTACAATTCTGGTGATGTCACCCTCTTCATAATACATGTAAGTCTTCTGTCCCAAAAATTTACCGTGTTTGAACAAGTGCCCACCCTCCGAGGAGGTGTTCAACAGAAACAACACCTCAGGTTCCAAATGGAAAGATAAAATACATTTTCGCGATTTCAACGACGTCACTAATTGCGCATGAATTATTCCGGAAGATTGGTATAGGTTTCGAGGTAATTGGACCAAAACTCATGGAGATATGAGGGAATCGGTCGGCGCGACGAAAAAGTTCCCAAAACGGAATTTTTTCGTTCGCGCCTTAGGTTCCGACATTAGCTGTAATTCTCATCTGTTTTCGACTGAGTATCGGGGGAATAACAGGAGATTAAGGTAGGTTAGTAGGAACGCATTAAAATGTTGATATGGAAATTGAAGACCAGGTGAACACAAAAAATTGAAGGACCTTGAGATCAAGGGAGATGAAGACAGAGTTGGTTGAGGAGTGCCACGAAAGCTGTGGTCAAGCAGAAGAATGAGATTACCTGGTAATTCACAAAGTAACTGTGCAGTCGTCCAGAGGAGTGCAAGCTGTTGTATCGGTCACGCAGACTCCCAAAATGGCCCACACGGAGTCAAATTTGAGCGTGACTTGAATCACGGTGTCTGGTGCGTGCTGCAGTCCTCACTTTCTCACTGCTCGTGAAGTCAAAGCCGACAAAATTCTTACTCCACGTGGTGGATTCAGCCAGCCAGCCGCACATGTTCCACGGCCACGAAGTCGCATACCCAGAGCAGCATGTGCAGCTAGCGCGTGCCCATGCTCGAAGCAGCCACAGTTCTGCGTCGATGCCCAACTACTTGAACAGGAAACTCATCTGTGGAGTCGTCCGATTCATTGCCCCCACCGTCGGATGGATCTGATTCTTGAGTATCCTACCGGCCCCGTTCTACCGGCCCAGGAGTTGCCATCGCGATATTCAAGTCAAGTTGAACAGCCATCTGAGCTACAGCATGCCGGGCTGGTATCTGTCGCAGAATGGGTACTATTGTACGATGACGGGAGCCCCGGGTCGGAACAGGGGAGGCCGGAGTTCGTAAAATGGGTGACGCATAGAAGTTAGAAAGTCAGTATCAACCTCGTATGGGAGTGTCAAGCCAATGGAAGGAAAGCCACCCACAACCTCAGGAATACTGGATAGATTCTGCTGAGCTGGAAGTGGTGTACGCGGTGGTTAATCTGTGCCTGCTGCGTGGTGTTAATATTTTAGAAAGAAAAGAAGAAGCAAATGTACCGGTTATGGGATTGGTAGGAGGAACATTACCCCGTGTTACAGTAGACTCAGATGCGGTGCCAGTTGACCCCAGATGGCCACGGGTCGGCCTTCGCATAGTGGCAGGTGCAGATGGGTTTGCCGGGGGCTCAGCAGGCTCGGGTTGTTGCCGTCGTCGGGAACTAGACATTATGACCTGGAAGGGAGTGTGCTGCTGAGAGTTGCTTTGCGAGTTCAGCCATATCTTAAATATGGCGTCCAGAAAATGGGTCTCTGTATTTCCATCTGTCATGATTTCAGCAATTAATCAGCCCAACTTTGGTTCACTTTGCGCACTAGAAACTTGTGAGAGTACAGACTCAAAGTTGGGGTGTTTGGCATGTTTTGATCGGACAAGGCGGAAGCTCTCGACAAACACTATCAAAACAATGATTGATTCCGGCAATATTTTAATTTCTTTATTTCTTTATTTCTTTATTTTCACCCACAGACACCGGTATCGAGCCTCCATTGCCATGTGCGAATAAGATACCCTGGGTTCCGTTTGTACGGGGCTTTGAACTCCCATTGTCCGTCGAGTCTGCCGCAACGTGGAGCCAGCCACGATGGGCACGAGCGGTGCACTACCGGGGCTGCATGCGTGATTGCACTTTCCTCATTGAGTTTGACCTTGAGACCACGCTCAAGAATCTCCTCTGAGGTTGGCTAAAATTCCGGCAACTCTTGCGGGGTATACGTATGGGACTCGTGTCGTAGCATGACAGAGAGTTTCTCTCCAGGAATATGTGGAATCAAAACAGCTGATCCTGGACTTGTGGACAGACATTAACATTCACGGAGACAGAAAATTAGAATGGCAGTTGCGAGATCGCCGACTCTGGAGCCGCGATCTCGAATACAGAGCTTTGGTCTTACGGATTTCTTCTTGTCATCTTGAATAAGAGGGGAGATACTGCGCAGACGGAATGCGACAGCCATTTATTCTGTTTCGGAATTCTACTCCAGTAATGGCAAAGAGATTAATCATGGTGTGTATTAACACCACCATAGACTCGGAGTTGCCCTCAACACTTGAATGCGGAACGGGCACAAAATACAATCCCACTTGTTGGATGACACAATTACAGATGCAAGAGAACACCAGATGCTTCGAGGGGCCCCAAATCACACTACCATTTCCCTTACATTTATTAATACCTCGCCTATGGCCTAGTCGCATCAACACTGCACCCCAAAAGGCATCTCTCTCAGGCCTTCATATGAATGATCCGCTTTGGCAACGTCGTTCAACACCACAACAACATCGCTCATCTTGTGGCAGACGCAGGATTGATATGCCTGGGGCGAGTCTTTAGTGTCACACACATGATGCCTTACATTCCCCATTTCATCAGTTGACACCTCATAACTTCCAATTCCCGAGATCATCGTGGCAAACAAATCCGAATAGCAGTTCAAAACGGTCCTCTCTCACCCTCTCGAAACTCGCTCCGACCGATCCATGGACATTGATGTGGTCGGAATTGAAAAATTGTTCCGCGATGTGCCCCAGGCGCAGCCGGCCGGTCATGCTTTTGCAAATGCAGACCTCTTTCCTCTAATGTTGAGGAACCTCCTCTCCGATCCCAGTCATTACCGCCTCCGCCGAATTAAACACCCTCCTCATATACGGCACCAATAACTCGGAATTGGCAAGATCCCCCTTTCGTAGGCCGGGTACCGGCATAAAAAAACATATTTAACCTTTGTGGACGGTCTACCAACTACTCTGACAGCACTGGAACGAAATTCTACAGTATTCGGGCATTCGAAATTACATATTCGAGTTTTTTATATTGAACTGCAGTATCTGAGCTGCAGATGAGCTGCAGATGAGCTGCAGATCATCTGCAGCTCACTTTCTGTTCAGTAGAAAGGTAACCCTTCTGCCTCACTTTCGGCGCATGCCGAAACAATAGGTTTCCGGCCCACTTTCGGCAATGCCGAAATTGCGGCAGAAACTATTGTCTTCGGCTGCACTTTCGGCGCGTCCGAAACAATAAGTTTCGGCGTGTGCTGAAAGTGCAGCAGAAAGGTAACCTTTCTGCCGCACTTTCTTCCAGGAATAAAATGTTGCCGAAAGAGTTCCTTTCTGTTACTTAGAAAGTACGTTAAAAACGATGACTTTCTCCTACATTGTCTTCCCAGAAGAAACACATCCTTTCTGATTCACTTTCAGCCCCGGTAGAAATGATCCCTTTCTCCACCATTGTCTGCCAGGGGGAATATTGTTTTTTTGCGGTGTGATGCCAAGTACCCCAGACGTTCCTGTAGGAATCCTGCACTACGTTTTGAAACTCCGACACGCAAATTCCCACAGGAACGTCTGGGTGACCGAGACAGAGATATGACAGGTCTCAGGAGGACGAGGCCAACATATCTGCACAGTTGATTGGATCAAATAAATTGATGCGCCATCATGCCAGGCACAAAAACGGAAAACCCAAGATTTCACAATTTTCAACTCCTTCAAGGATTTTTTCAGGGATGAGTTGGGTGCCTCAAATTCAAGTTCGAGGTACTCTCATAAGTTCCACCAGTTGAATCATGCAAAAATATTCAAACGATAACTCGCTACGGAGGCCGCAAAACGGCTATTTTGACCGAAACTCTGAAAATGGTCGAAAATGCTCAAATTGGCCACTTTGCGGGCTCTGAAGCGCTCGAACGCCTCAATATTTTGCATGGTTTGACTTGTGAAAGTCTTTGGAATATCATGAATTTCAACCTGAGTGAAACAGAATGTCCTGAAAATTTCTCGTCTCCGTGCTGAAAAAAGGCGAGTTCCGTTTTAAGCCTGGTTTGATGGCGCATCGCCAGATTCTGATGCGAACAAAATGCTCAAAATGTCGGGTCTGGCCATCTCAATGCGCTCACATTTTGTTCCACGCGAAAAAACCCTATTTTTATTGAGTGCTCACCTCAAAACTGATCGGTCATTCTTTTTGTCCATATAGTGTATCTACCTGGGCTGATTTGGAAACCGATAAATCGCTAACTTTCTCGTTTTCTCCATCTCAGTACTTCCTCCAAACCCTGAGCAGACATCATTCACCGTGACCTTAACCCCGGTAAACTGCTGCTCAACGCCAACTGCACCCTCAAAGTCTGTGATTTCGGTCTTGCCCGATCGGTCCAGACGACCACCGCCGAAGAGGCCGGCGTGATGACGGAATACGTGGTGTCGACATTAAAGATCGGGGACACCACGGCCGTCCAGGCTTGTCAGCCAGCTATGGATGATTTCAGCGACGCTGTAGGTGGTAGTACCAGAAAGATAGGGATGCACAATATATCCGTGCCGCTGGGAGCGAGAGATATTTCAACTTTGATCGGAAACCATTCAGACACGATGTCCAGGATGGATATTGACAGCACGTTGACAGAAAGGGATGGAAGAGGAAAGCAAGGGCTCCTTTTGCCCTTTATCTAAATACCTAGGCCTTCGGTTTCAGCACCAATCCGGACCAGTCTCAATTTGCAAAAAAAAAAAAAGGGTGATTAGTCACTAAGACGCTAGATAAATACGGGATCAGATAAGCGAGCTCATAATATAATAAATAAAAGATGATATGTCTGAGAAAGTCAGAGCATATCTGACGAGTAATGCCAAAAATTGGAGAGAATCGATTTGGGAAGATATTGACACTGTGAGTGGCTTGTTGTCCTTCTGGATTGGCGTATATTTACTTGCATCAGGCCAGGTCCGTGGCGAACAATACAAACGTCAATCCGCACGCTCCAGTGTTTCCGCTGCTCCGCCGACAGCTACAGGGGCGAAGAGTTCCCACGCTGTGTTTCGTGCACCCGCCGCGTGGTGGGAGATATCTGCCAATTTCGGAATGTTAGGTCGTTCCTGCGTAGTGGTGACGGAAAGATGACGGGGTTTCTTTTTCAAGAGCAGAAGCAGCATACAGAGACCGCCATGAAATACCGATTGAATGGAATGTGCCCCTTGAGAAGAGCCACATTGACAAAACGAAGGTGCGCCCGCGAATTTGCGGACGATATAGCAGCGTGCTTAGTTCCCCGTAGAAAGCCATTGCGGCTGCATCGCTACCCGCCCTTCGACAAGAGCGTATCCACGTCGATCAGCGGGCGGTTGTTTACCGGCCCCGAGAGTGCGAGGTCCGCTAGACTTGCGGTAACATGCGCCAACTTCACTTATCCCTCCCTGATCGCTGCTTCGCAGATACGTGCCTCACCTCAATTTTTTCTTGCTCGTGGATGTGCCGCATGTGTGGATGGGAGGCTTGCGCGGACCGTTTTCAGAATATTGAAAGTCTCACGGTCAGCCTGATCGGCGGCCACCAGCGTTGCCGTCGGCAACGCTGGTGTCAATGCGACGCACATCACGCTTCTCGACTGCCCGAACCTGAAATGGCACGGCGCCAAGGACTTTACGCCCGTGACGCGCTTCGTGAAACCCGAGTCTGTTGAAGCTATCCGCGCTATGGAGCAGCTTATCAATTTGCAGGACCCTAGGCCCGCTATGCAGCCGTGGTCACGCTCGGTCTCCTCTGAACATGCCTCATCCGGTAATACGCCTGGCGTCACAGCGTTCCCGCCGTCTAGCGATTCAGAGGCAACTTTGATTGACACCTGCCCTGTCGCTCAAGCACCGACATCTCGGCGGACGAGATCCGGCGCATCGCGGACCATGAGTTGACAGAGGAAGTTTTCTGTCGGGTCTGGGCTGACGGCGACCCGTTGCTAGTCACGGATATTGGGCGTAAGCTCAAAGTCAGGTGGTCGCCGGAATATTCATCACGCACTACAGGAAGCATAGCTGCCAGATAACAGACTGCGAGACGGACGCGAGCAAACGGCTTTCTGTGGAGCAGTTCTTCGAGACGTATGGGGATTACGACGGGCGAACGAGCTGCTGGAAGCTCAAGATAACTCTTCCTTCTGCTTCCCGGATGACAATGATATTATGATGCTCTTAGGACTGGCCGCCCTAAAAGACCTCCGGGCAGCATTTCCGGAGCTTTACCAAGATTTCAGCCAGGCGGTCCCGATCCAGACATATGTTTGAAGAGACGGGGCGCTGAACATTGCGTCACACTTTCCGTCGAATACCGTCCGCCCAGATCTCGGTAGGTGATTGCATCGCTGCTGCCCTTCCTTTGAAGGATTTTTTCCCCGTACAGAGCCGAAAATGTACAACGCCAACGCAAATCTGGCAGAAGTGGGTGACCACGGCTCGACGCGACTGCAAAATCAGACAATTCAGGTGGAATTTCAACCCTGGATCAGTCAGGACTCCAGTTCAGTCATCCGAGTCTGTTTTGAATGTAGATAGCCACTCAACGAAATTTGAATATGTTGTGGTAGGGCCGCATCACTTTTGTCTGGCCCACTTCGAAAATCAACGGTGATTATTTGGAGAACCACCGGGCCAGTGGACTCAAATGGGACCTCTGAACCTGCCGTTTGGTTCAGAACCCTCAATACCCATAAATTCGACACGGAGTTGTGGCATGCTCGGAGCGCATCCGAAGAGCGCCGCCGCTTTGCCACGTCAATTCACCCTTGACAACATTGCCGCGGCACTGACGCGGCGTTGAACAATCACAGATTAGAGTCAAATCAGTTAAAACCAACTCTCCAAGCTTATTATATCGGCTTGAGAATAAGTACCGAGAAGTTTACTCACCGTCGGACAAAAGGCGCAGATAGAATCTGCGGCTCATTCACACGTCCAAGTTTATTTGATGGCCGGCCCGGATACGGCAGAAAACGGCACGACGGACCTGGAAAGTCGTTTGGTGAAGCGATCAACGGTGTGGACCCGGAATAACGGCGGACATCAAGAAGTTGAGCCAAGTTTAAAAAGGCTTCGGACAGGCGTAATTTTATAAAGAGGGTGAAGACATTTTCCGAAAACGGAGAACAGCATTTTGATCCTAGATTCCTCTGTAAAATACAAGCTATATCAAATTGGAGCAGATCGTTCATCAACGTCAATTTCATTTCATTTTACAAAAAAAAACAAAAAAAAACAAAAAGCGACGGCTTCTTTCGCCAATGTGATCACGTTGGCGGCAGCTTTTGCGCGTTCGTAGAATCCGGGCCTCCAACTGATGAAATGGCTCATCAATTTTTTTCCGACCATTTTTCGGCCGATTCCAGTGGAATTGTCCGGATTCTCCTCATGTAAGGGCAACAAGTAGCATGAATTAATTTATTAATTTCATCGACACATTCACACTGTTTTTACTTTCTGGTGTGAATGGGCCCGGTCGACTTCAATATTTACCGCTCGCGGTGTCATTCCTGCAGCAAAATGGTCAAGTTTATGGTGGTTCCAATTGTCCCCTGCTCTTCGACTGTTGGACATTTTTATTTGGACCTGGTCGAAGCAAATGGTGGTAAGTTCTCTCTCTATGTGGTCTTATGTCGTGGTGACTTTCGGGCTAGTCTTTGCTCAAGCCACTGTGGATGGGGGGTCAGAAACAGGAGAACGGTATGCAGCACATGTTGCTCTGCGGTGAGTAAACAAACCTTTTTTCTCTAATAGTATTTTACTCCTATTTGACAGTCAACAGTGCATGCCCGATATCTCACTCGAGGATGCACCATGCTTTGTTCCCCTGGAGAACACCGACAATATTCCAATTAAGTCATTGTGGCATCTCTTCACCAACTATGTTGGTTTTGACATCAAGCAAATCACTGCGTTCCCTGGCCTCGTAGACACACTTGGTCTACATGTGTCTACTATTGGTGTCCCTTGGTCTACCCTAGTAGGCACACTGTGCCTACCACAAAAAATAGAAACTGTGCCTACATGTGTTGACCCCTTTGCCTACGCTGGGTCTACCTCCCTACCCTCACATACCACCGTCCTGGGTCCCACTTACACTTGCCTGTTGCCAAGCCGGGTGCTTCCGGGCACAACCGTACACGGCACGCCATTGGCTCCGAACCGTTGCTATGGCCTTTTGATCGAGTTATCTAAATTTTCTCACCCGCCCACCAACCACCCACCCAGCCCTCATCATGTAGCGCTGAGCTATGGTCTTGGGCATCCGGCCTATTGAGCAGTTGATTGGCCTTGGTTCTGGTAGAAAATCGGGCGGGAGTGAACGCGAGTCCAGTGAAAAATGATGCATGGGTGACACATGTGACACATGTGACACAATCAGTGACAAGCATCAAACAGCTTCCGAACAACTCCGATATTGCCGATGATGTGCAAATTTGGTTCAAATCAAAGGATTAAATACCAATTGACCACGGACCAGCAGTAAATAGAGGTTGCCTCAGGTAGACATAGTGGTATTCGTTGTAGCGTGTGTCACAAAGTAAATGGATTGCTCGAATATTTGAGTAAAGCACTCATCTGGAATGAATATATGTATTGAGTTATAATCTATATTTTATACATGTTGTCGAAGACGCACCAATGAATTTCTCGGGGATTTCTGGCAGTTGTGGCTATGTTGTTTGTATATGTTATCGGCAAGCAGGCTCACCCCAAACTTTCTGTCACTGTCACGTCACGCATAACTCGGTCCGAATTTTCCGGTAATCTAATTTTCTCTGTATTCAACTGTAGTCCCGCTGCTGAGATTGTGAGCCTCGAAACCGGGGCTTGGTAGGAGCCTGAACCTTTAGGAATTTATAGCATTATCTTTATCATTGCTGAACCTTTAGGTTTGGCTACCAGGAGAACATGGATTTCGAGCCATTTCGCTACAAAGACAAACAAAAATTTGTCATATAGAATTAGTCATCGTACAAAATTAAAATCGTGCGAAAAGTATATATTTTTCGTTATTAACCGGTCAGTTGCTGGCTCTTTACTCTCCACCGAATGCCAACATCTCCCTGATGTTTTTGCTCAGTGCACAAGTTAACGTCCAAATCCTGTTTCTGCTGATGTGTCATTTTTGATTTGTGTTCGGCCGACTGCGTCGGACTCGGAGTTTCGGAATCAATTGCCATGTCCTCGGATGAATTGCCACAACACTCTTTGCTTTCGCCCTCCATGTCCTCCTATGCGATGTTCCTGTCTCCGCCGTGTTCGACGGCAATCCTTCAGGCTCTTCTGTTTCTCTGGAATGGATAATTCTATTTGGCACCCATGATTTATAACACAATCTTTGATGGCATCGGTTGATGGCGTCGGTTGATGGCGCGTACAGCGGGCTGGAGCAGGATGCGTTCTGGGTCGTTTTAAGCACCGGAGAATGCTCCAATAAATGCGAAAAAAATACACGATGTGATAGAGCCGACAGACCTGTTAGCTGAAGCTCTTTTCAATTGAATTTCCATCTCAACTCGACCACCATGCAAAGATTGCACAGTTTTTTGGCCGCATTTGCCTCTAATTTGGAAAGAAGATACTCTGCCTGCAAGACTGTTAACTTATGGGTTTGGGACTGGACTTCCCTCTACCTCATTTACAATGGAATGAATTCACAGTTTGTTGAGCATCAAAGACTGAAAACAGCCCTGAACACTGGTCAGAAACACTCTGGAATGGGTAATAAACTCTGGGCTCTGTACCCGGAACTCTCAAGCTTCTGGTCTTCTGTCGCTTCCAGGCAATGCTGGTTTCATCTCTATGTACCTAAACAACTTTCTCCTGGCCGCTTCCTTGCCTTCTTGTGCTTGGACTGGTTCCAGTTGTCTGCAACTCCACCTCAGAAAATGTTGTGCACCTGAGTTCTGGCCCACTTGAGCTTCGACGCCACCCTCTTCCAACAATCGGCACAGAATCTTCGTTGTCCATAGGTTTCGGTATTTCCATTATCCTGCATTCATGTATTTATTCTCAGGATCGTCGTCTCTTACACCCGTGTTCCGAGGAGGCGTCAGTATGGACCCGTCGTCCTCCTCATCAGTGTCCCAGGTGGACTGGTGTAGGGTCGACCCCCTCGTCTACACCCTGTACGTGAGGTGTAGATGCAGTAGCTGCTTGTACAATTACTAGGGAATTCGTCAAATCGAAAGTTTGAATGTAGGAACCGGTGTGTAGTGGTAGAAGTAGTCACCAATTGTAGCCACTGAAGTAGACTCATAGAACATGGGGGGTGGATTTTCTGTTGTAAAATGCCTCCTTTCCTAAAGGTTCAGCTCCCGCCTCACAGAGGCCAGCAATCCCATGTCATTTTTATCGAGCTTAATAGACACCAGGAGCGCTGAGATAATAGGGACAGTCAGAGTAGATGCTTCAGATCACCCGATAACCGCAACCACAAAAAAGGACGGCGTGATCCGGCCAGGGCACAGCAAAATATTCAAAAGATATTCGTAAAACACGGGGGGCCTTAATTTCCTACTGCTTGAACAGCTGTAAATTAATTAATTTAGGTAAACTTCCTGCCCATCGCTTTGCTAATACTCACACCAAGAAAGGTTTTGTTAAATGTCAGCCGCTGTGGAGGGGTTGGGCCTTGGAAGTTCGGAAGCTATTATGTCGGCTAACGGTGATTTGACATTTTGTATGACCACAAGTGCTAGGGCATGGATTTCACTTGTAACTATGCCTACTACTCTGTCTCCCCAACCCCGTAACGTGTGGTGGGTAGGAGCCTGGATTTTGCCCACAACAAATCTTCGCTTTCTCCAAGGATCGGGGTTCGGTCACAGTCTGTCACGGCACTCGTTGGCCTGCATATCCAGGGCCAGACGAAACCTTTCTTGGTGTGAGTATTAGCAAAGTGATGGGCAGGAATTTTACCTAAATTAATTAATTTACAGCTGTTCAAGTAGTAGGAAATTAAGGCCCCCATGTTTTACGAATATCTTTTTCCCACTATCTTTAGTAGTGGGTTTTGTAGGTCGATCAGAAATTTGTGTTTTGGTGGTTTTTGTGAGGTGGCTGTGTCCCCTCTTGGCAAACTCTGACTCCCCTCCCTCAAAAACACCCTGTATCCCCATTCATCGAGAAGTTCAAACCGGTTGAAACGCTGTTACACTACGATTACCAAGCAGGGTGAAGTTATCCTCCCACCGTCATGGCTGCCCCCCATTTATCAGCAGAACATAAATCGTCGTCCCCCAGGACGAAACATCCCACTGAAAATATACAAGGGTTCTTGGGAAAACCAGGAAGATCCCCACGGGCAAGACTCGCTTCAAGTTTCGGTTGTTGGAAATGTCGATAAAAATGAGACATCTGTGAGTAAAGGGCTAGCTACATCTTCAGACCCAACTAACTCGTAGGGCGTTGAGGAACATCACCTGCAGGCTGCCTTAGCCACCAGCACAGTGCAGATCCCTATACCCGGCTCCATTCAGCTCGTCGAGAATTATGCGGAGCTGTATCCTAGTAATAGATGGATGGACACGACCATGACTATACATATTTCATGGACGAGGCCGACAAGATGTGGCTTGACAACATAAACTACCAGTGTCGTGTTGAAGAGCAAATTGCTCAAGAGACGCCGTCAGCAGAAACAGATGAGATATTCATTCGGGTATCTATCAGTGAGACGAATTTGAGCTTGTGATGGGGTTGTTCGAGATTCTAACTGGCCCGAAGGTCAGAATAATGATTCTCGTATGTATTGCCACTGACTATTGTGTTAGCTCCTGCAGGAACTCCCAGATTTTTCGTTTTCAAGCCATTCTTTTAGCCCCATTACGTCCCGATACATTCGCGTCTCACGTTGTGCCAGCTTGGATTCGACCACCATCTGTTCTTCATCGATTGCTCTCACTATCCACCCACATTGGCAGCAACGGCGCTCGCTCCGGGGTGCGCAAAATATTTCCCTCGCTCAATGTATGTCCTTCGCAATGTTTCCGTTACTTCGGGACATTACTAACAACTGCACAATTACCATCTCTCATAGAGTGAAGAAAATGACTACATCAGCGCGGCACGTATGTTTTCGTACATCCCAATTCGTAGAACGCAGGCCCAAAACTTGAAAGTCGGCAAAGGCAAAGTTGGGCGGTTTCAGGCGGATTCTTCTGCCCAGCACCTTGCCAATGAACGTGAGAAACTCAAAAAGCGTCTCCCCGGAGATCAGAGAGGCTCAAATCTCAACGCGTTCAACACATACAAGGACGGGCCGGAAAGGAAACAGCGATGCAAAATCAGCCCTCGATCAAGCACAAGGGCTCCAGTGGGACGATGAAATCACACAGCACAGTCACTCAGTGACTGCTACTGAACAGACTGTGAGCCCGGTCCTGATTCCCTTGGGGCCCCGAATATCCCGCGACCTATCGTTCAATCGGAGAAGGTGTCTACTTTTTGTTCGCTTACAGCAGACCCTAATGTAATAGAGTGCACAGCCCATATCCGACACTAGGGTCCAAAGAGACCAAGACCTGCTTTGAACAGGGAAGGAACGTCGACGGGCAAAACATGCATCATTCCAGCCACCAGGGTGTCGGGTTCACAGCATATGCCATCGCCCCCAAAGTCCAGCAGAGACACAAAGTCCAGCAGAGACGGAATGGCGGACTACTTAAAGGGGATGAAGCCCATCCGTTGTTGATACGCATCCCAGCGCAGACTACAGACACCAAGACTTCCAGACCACTCCATGACCACGGCCTGGCTCACGATGAAAACAACTCATTCACAATCAACTTCTTCACCGGGCACTTCGCTTTCCTCCGACTTTGCTAGAATGCGTCAGGGGCCCTTGCGGGCTGATGGAACAAACTCTACGTCGGTTATAATTATCCGGTGCGTCAGCGTGCGTCTATGGGATACACGAGCTGAAGGTCCGAGCAGGAAACGAACCCCGTCGACATGGTGTAGACTCAGACGTCGGTGCGTCATCTTATCACCGTTTAATTCCCATGGACATTTAGGATCTGACGGAGAAATCAACCTGCACCGCGCACAACTCTTTACCGTGTGCATCATCACAATCTGGAGAGACCTCGCATCCATGAGTGAGATTAACCGTTCTTTAAGCAAATGGCTCCTCGGCTGTGCTATTACTCCATATATCCTTGGTCCTTTCATCCTCCTGGGGATGAAAAGCACGAGATAGCCTGTCGGCGAAGTCAGGGGCCCTCGTCGAGCCGTGACAAGCAGGTGGGGGCGGGGCACGTCTGGCAACGGTGGTTTGAATGGTGGCCGGAGCGTCATCAACGACCTCAACATCATCATCAGACGACTCCTCGTCCGACACGATGTCATTGAATTCAGCATCACTGACATCCCGGGTGCCAGCACGATCATTGATGAGGGCCTCCAGCTCGTGCGCACGCTTGACCTCGGGGGACAGACGCCTGAGCCCGTAGGCTTCTTGGGTTTCAGGTACTGAACATAGACTGTTAGAAAGGAATACAGGCAGAGATAGCAGATTGACGCACAGCCTTGAACTTGTTTTCCAACGACTTAACGGTGCGCTTGGGTCGGTTGTGGGTGCGACGGTATCGATTGTAGCGCTTCCACACCGCCTTCCATCCATCACCACCTAACAGAAACTCTTTCTCAATGGCAGAGAAGAGAGCAGAGACGTCGCCCTTGGAATAGCTGGGCGAGCCATTAGGGCGCCCTCGCTTGGCAGAAGGAGCATCGTCCTCAGAGCCATCGGAACCAGAAGAATCACGGGCCCATTTCTTCCCCTTCCCCTTGTCGTTCTGACGAGAGCCAGCAACCTTATTGGCAGGAACGTGGCCATGAGCCCGGGCAATAGTTGCCGGGTCGGTCAAGTCGTTGTCCCCGTTTTCAGGTAAGGGTAGGAGGCGTGGGTCGATCTGCATGTTCGGCGCACGGGAGGAAGACGCGTGCGCAGAGGTATGTAGAAGGACCAGCGCTCGTGGACACGGGACGAATCGAGAAATGAAACTGAGAAGCATTTAGCGGAATAGGATATTTAGAGAAAGAAAGTGTACCTGTTCTTGCCCATGCTGAGCTTGGACCAAAGGCTGAGTGGGCTATAAGAAGCATAAATTGGTTGAAAAAAAAGGTATATATTGATTGACTCACTGGGTACGGGTTCGCAACCGGTCTGGGCGAGTCGATGTCCATCTGGTTCAAGGCAATCTGTACAAATCATCAGTGAACGGAGTAGAGCAACACCAAAACTGGTTACCTGGGAATCATATTGGATCCATTGACCGACATGATTGACCCACTGACTGCCGTCGTCAGCGGTTTGGATTTTGAAGTCACCCATGGGGCCGGGCAACGGCGTGAACGGTGGGTGGGAAGGTAGATGTGACATCTATTAGAGAGAAGAGAGAGAGAGAAAAGTAAGGAATGCGGGAGGATCCTTCAAAAGAGGAGCCAGCGTACCTCGACAACGCTCAAACCCTTACAGCCGTTGTCAGTACCGAAGGCGCGAATCAGAAAATTGCCATTTTGGGCATTTTTTGATTCCTGCGACCGATTTGCCCATATCTCGGCGAGTATTGCATGGATCGAGATAGAATATAGCTAGATAATTCGGGCTAATTCATCCGCTATTAGTGATAGAGAGATATCAGGAAAAAATCTTATTGTGCACTGTCTGGCATACCAGGTTTCTTGGGGAATGGATCTTGACTGCAGAGCCCAAATCCTGTCTGAATGAGCTGAATTTTTGGGAGCGTGGATTCATATGTGTACTGAGTCCGGTGATAGAGTCGAAACTGTGGATAATTTATTTCCTGCCCTTCCTGTCTCTTTCGGGGGCTTTTTGAGTAGCAAATAGAGAATTGGCTCTATGTATGTCCTCTATTCATACTTTTAACTCTATCAACTTAGTCAGTACACATATTAATCCACGTTCCCAAAAATTCAGTTCATTCAGACAGGATTTGGGCTCTGCATTTAAGATCCATTCCCCGAGAAACCTGATATGCCAGACGGTGCACAATAAGATTTTTTTCCTGATATCTCTCTATCACTAATAGCAGATGAATTAGCCCGAATTATATAGCTACATTTTATCTTGATCCATGCAATACTAGCCGAGATATGGGCAAATCGGTTGCAGGAATCAAAAATGCCC
>JARJLF010002403.1:0-39734 GCA_029378395.1 Mycena leptocephala
GACCTTCAAACGAGGGTCGTTTATGACCCGGTTGCTCTCCTTGAGCGCAATCTCTTCCATGCAAGGTTCGATGATCGTAGAGTGGAGATGGGGAATGCTCTTGGGAAAGCGGTCGTGCCAGGCCCTAAAAATTTGCTCGGGAGCAAAGTTATGCTGTGAGCTATTGCCCATAAACATGCCTGCTCGATGTCGAACTGCTGGGATCGTAGATTCAAAGAGAAAGAGCAGAAATTCCCGGATAGACAGCCCGAAGAAGAGGAGTAAAGAGAAAAGAAGCTGGCACTGTATCTGAGGATTTTGAAGGTCCAGGGGCGGAGAGACTTGAGATAGGAGGGCTGCCCAGTCTGGATCGACGCCCATACCACTAGGCGGCGTTGTAGCCATAGTCAATTAACGCGACGAGGAATGCGCGATGTGAAGTCACATCGCGTCACAGATCGTGACAATTCTGCTGCTCTGGCTCGATGACTCTTCAGTCCACAGTGGCGTACATTTAAAATCTCAGAATATTCAAGGACACTCAAAAAATGCTTGGAATAAATTCAGTCCGCGAAAATCTGTCGCTATATCAAGTGCCTAGACCTATACAGCATTACGAGTCTAAAAATTTATTTTTAGCTCGTTCTTGTGATCCCATTACCCCCTAAATTTTGTCGCCCCCTCTTTTTTTGATTGAAGTTGTCGTTATTTGTTGACATTCTTGATGGTGCCGTGATCCTGATCCGGTTTCGTTACTTTCGGTCGAAACTTTAGTTCCCGTTTAACTTCAAGTTGGTCTCAATAGGCCATAGCTGTTTACTTTCTGTGAACTTTCCTGGACCGTCTGTATAATCCACTTCTCTCTGTCGGTACTTACAGTTCCGGCACAAGGTAAGGCATGGTACCATCTTGGTACCATCATCGATTCTTCTGTGATCACTGAGACCGCGTGATATTCACACTGCCTTCCGGGTCCGGCTGTTGCCTCTGCTCCGTCTCGCTCTCGCTGTCTTACTGCCTTGCTGACTGCATTAATAACGGCAGGTTTGCAGATGTTGCGAATCCACTTACATTACTGTAGTATTTCGTTCAAATCGACAGTCACGCGTCACGCGCCCCCCTATCGATATCGAAATTTGGCAAGGGTCACGCATCACGCGGCCGTTTGTCGAACCTACCGAGCGTCACACAGGGCTCAAAATTGCCTGTAAGACCCCCAAAAGCCAAAATTTTCGTTTCAATGTCGAAAATTTCACTGGTGTCACGCCAAATTTTGGCTGTTGTCGAAATATCGAATTGGTTTTTTGGGTCACGCGTCACAGCCAGTGTCGATTTGAACGAAATACTACAGTACATCGAAGGCACGATCAGCGCCTTTCTGCTGCAGTATACGCACTGCAGTAGTCGACGGATAACAGATGTCGAGTTGTTTTTGATTATTCAATGATTTGAGTTTGTGGTCGGAGTGTTTGACGCTTGTTGGGCGCGCGAACAACGAGGCACCGAGCGACGCGAGCTTTGATGCGAGGTTGGTCCATCTGATTTAATGATCGGAACAAACACCGATTCTAGGACACATCTCATTACTTTGATTCCACGACATACGGGCTTCAAAAAAATAGACCAGACTCGTACTGCCATGCACCAGCAGTGGCCTCAAAGCCCACGTGATTTTCGAAAAATGGGGAGGACCAGATTGACACAGCAAGAGAAGGAATTGGAAGTCTTTCAGGGCATATATAAAAATGTTCTGAGCAGCACGGACATACTATATATGAGTCACAAAAGAGACCTGAATGAAAGAGCATGTTTTGAGGCCACAATAAAAGAGTTGGTAACCCCCACGTTTGGCGCAGTTTGAAGCAAGCCCCTTCAAGAAGGTCCCCCGGCGCGCCGGGCCGGAACTTCGCGGGCTTGTTCCGAACCTAATCTGTGGCCACTTGAGTTTGGTATTTGGTTCCACCATGTCAAACTTAAGATTAGCTAATAGATGTACTTGCTGCCAAGCAATATAACTGTGAATGGAAAAGCAATCTCTTATGGATCTGTCCATGGCTGGTCACAGATTCCAAGCCAAGCTAATAGCGCCAGTACCCATATGGGAGATATCGGGTGTGAAATTCAGACTATGAAATGTCTGTGGGGAGCAGTGGGTATTAAACCAAGTACTCCTCAGGAATTTTATCTGAATGAGAAACTACTAGAGGAAGCTTCCAAGCTCCAATATGTTGGCGTGTGGCATGATGTCAAGGTGAAGGGCATGTATATGGAACACCACCATACATACCTTGAAAAAGCAGAGAGAGAATGGCCAATGCTTGCCTGGTGGTGAACCGTATGGTGGGAGGTATGTCAGTCTGGGATGCTAGAAGGTTGTACTGTACTTGTACATGGTACAAGTAGATCCATACCTGACATCGGCTGCCGATATCAGCCCAGATGTGGTTAAAGTTCAAAGGCCAGAGCGCGAAGCAGTCCAAAACCACTATCTACGGCGTATGCTGGGGCTTACTGTGCGAAGCATAATAGCGGTCCTATTCTCAGAAACTGGCCTGGACCCTATATCCTACAGACGGGCTCTGCTGCTACTCCGGAATCTCAGACATCTCGCAGACTTGGCAGATGAGCGACTGCTAAAAAATGGGCTTGTTAACTCACTACAGCTGGCGTAACAATACAAAATGTCGTGGGTAAATGATGTTGTAATAGTCCTGTCGGAACTCCCAATTCCAGTTTACTGCGATACAGCCGTTTTGGAAACTATAGAGGGGTTTCGTAAATTGTTGATGCTCGATTTTTGCTTACCGTTGTTTGTTACGGCGTCTTCGGCTCCACTGTACAGCTGAGCCTCACATTTTGCGTGTTCGTCTTCTGCAACCACCATGGCCATCTATAAATGTATTCCGACACGAGAAAGAAAAAAACTGGTCCATTTATTCTGCAATCACGCCAGCGAGCAAGCCGACAACTCATGGTGGAGTCGTGGAAGTCACCGGGAGGTGTGGAGCCGAAGCTAGCCGAGGACGCGGCCACAAACAATGGTAACCAAAATTGAGCATCAACGATTTACGAAACCCCTCTATAGTTTCCAAAACGGCTGTATCAAGTCTGATTCTGCCATCGCAGTAAAAACGGTTGAGAACCTGATCGGAGAAGTGAAGCATTTCATGGAGCGAACCATTTACGCTGAACTCTGTGCCTACTCACGCATCCGCGACCTTCTTCCTAACAGGATTGTAATGGTCGATGGGAAGTGGGTGCATAAGGTCATGGCATTCCGATCGTACTTGCGGGTCAGAAACAATAAACACAGGACAGCCCTCATACATGCAGTGCTCTCTGGACATGAACGATACAAGCCACAGGTCCCTAAAAAATGGCGCTTATGCAGATTCTGTAAGAACCGCCTTGAGGATGCCATTCATGCCCTATTTGTCTGCAAGCATGGTCCACTGGTTGAAATCAGAGCAGTGTTCTTCCAGAAGTTGTTCATCACGTATCGGGAGCTTTGTGGTGTTTATTCAGACCCTGGACTGTTCTTTAAGGACCTCCTTGTAAAAGAAAAAATCATTGGGCTCGTGGGGAAGCTTGCCTAGAGGTTTTCCTCAGTGCGCCCATGGCGGAAATAAATCCATATGCCCCCCCCCACAAAGAAACAGTTGAATTGAAGCTTTGGGCCGGCCATTCAATTGTTCTTTCCTTTTTTTTCTCTTGTTCTTTTTTAATGCCTGTAGCTAGTCCAGCATGCGTGCCCAGAGGGATTGTTGGGTTGAAAGTGCTCAAATGAGTTCTAGTTGCCGGGGAGTTAAGGTTCACTCTGAGGAATTGGGATGAGCCACCCACGAGGTTATAGCCGGCAGCCTGCCTGCTCTGTTCTGAGCCAGGCCAAGAATATCATTGAGTACCTAGACTTTCCGCCCCCTCTTGGTAGTACGTGTGTTCTATGTACTGATACGTGACTTTTAGCCTGAGTAAGTTGCGATGTCATATGTAGTAAACTGGCAATTCCAATTGTGGGACCGCGTCAGTATAATATATCCTCCTCCTCCAACAAAGGAAATAATGTGATGAACAAATGGATATAAAAGGAAAGGATTCCAACACAAATCAAAGACGTCATGACCAAAAAAACCCGATTTTGGGTGTGGAATGGATGACTAAAAACGAGTCTAAAAATATTATTTTAGGACCCGTAGCCTGCCATTCAAACCGCTGCGGCAACTACGACCGCGCTCTCCGTCGTATTGCACCGGGCCATTTGCATCCTACGCCCGCTACGCGCATGCCGCCCCATCCTACGTGCACCTGCACCCGCAACTCGACCATCTTGCGTATCCTGCCGATTCCTGCGTAGCATTTATGGGCGATTCGTGTTTCAATTGCGGACCGGAAATGATAAGAATTGCGGCGGGCCAATACGAAAATGAAGGCATGCCCGCCGCTATATTTCCTGGAAAACGGCAGAAAAATTCATTGTTCATACCCCGCGACAGAATGAGGTGGGCAGTGCACCTCGTCGGACATGGTTTGTGTATCTGCATACCATACATGGGCCTCAAACTCCATCAGAGCGTCCAGTTCGATGCGGGCCAGGTGCATGATACTTCGGAGAGATAGTACTAATGATATTTTTTGTTTCGTGCTCTGTACAACGGTCCTTTGGACGGGAAGGGAGTAGCAACTTGAATTTAAGTAGTCGGGTTTAGGATGCATTGCTTACCGTTGGCATCCTCCATGGCCACAATTTCGCGGTAACTGAGCCGGCGGCCAGACTAAAAAATTATAGATGAGCCGAAACGATCCATGTCGATACATATACAGTAAAAGTTCCTGGCATTTTTCCAGAGTCCCGAAGCGAAGGAAACAAGCCTAAGCTCGATGAAGATCATTGATATTCAGTTCCCCGCAGCGAGGCTGGACCTCGTTCGACTCAGGATCTGGCAGTGTAGGAGATGAAATATGACGGGGTTTTTTTTCATCTGTAGAAACGCGGTGTGGGCAGATGTGAGATTTACAGGTTATGTAAAATGAGTGGAGAACACCGCCCGTGGATTTTCTCTACAGATAGAAGATCTACAGCCAGCAAAGAGACAAATCGCGCGAGATTCAAAGCACCCGAGGTTACAGTAACTTATGACGCGACTAGGCTCTAGCAGTTGTGCAAGAATGCCGAGGCAGTTGTCTATAGATCTATCCAACAAAATTAGACGAGGGCCACAACTTGAACGGAAGAAATCCCCCGGTGCAGAGATGGTGGACAGGAACAAGCGCCGTGGCGGTGTCTAACAACGCATCAAATATTGCTGAAAGCTGCAGCCAAGCAGCCTTTAAGTATATGCAGATCACCCTTGAAAGATGACCACCATCTTGCGTTGTCGACGGTGTTGCCGATGTCCGGTTAGGTTCGGTTTTTCGCCTAACCCTGAACCCGACCTAGGGTTCGGTTCGGGCAATGTCTGCGAACCCCGAACCTGACCGAGGTCCGGTTCATTTAGGGTTCGGAACATGTTCGAACCCAAAGAGAATTCCCATGCACTGGAGGTAGATATTTTGGTCAGCAAACCTTTCATACACTGTATAAGGCATGTTTCCTTTCAATTCAATACATCACTATGATGTTCGGATGTGTCCGTGCTTCTCAGCAGTGGATACAGGAATCTTTCAGTTGTTTTGATGGCGAATCAACTACCCAGTTCGCAGGTCAATTGAATTTCTACAGGTATCAGAACTGTTCCTGTTTGAGATGAAATAAATAAATGGGATGTAAGGCCAAGTTATCACTTTGTTATGGATTTTTAGCGCAAAAACTCACTCATTTTACCCATCGGTTCGGTCAGGTTCATTCAGGTTCGGCCAAATTCTGAAAAATCCGAACCCTGAACTGAACCTGGGGTTCGGTTCGGTCCACCCTGTCTCACCGAACCTCAATTGGGCTCCGGTTCGGGTTCGGCCGAGGTTCAGAATTGGTTCTGAACCCGACACCGGCAACATTAGTCATCGATTCTCGTTTCGTTCAACAAGACCTAGTTTTCCAGCCGGTCATCCCCGTAGACGGGTCATAAAGTTCACCCGCAATCTCTGGTGCCCCTCAAAATGACGATCATGATGCTTCGAGTCTTGTTTGGTGATTCGGATGTGAAAATTCGTTGAAAGTGAGAGACGGCTGGGCAACTATTCACTGCAATGGTTGGACGCAGGGATACTGGGAGGGGGATTAGACCATGGAGCATGACACAGTCATGGTCATTATCGCCATCCGTGTTCTCCCTTCCCTAGTCCATCCATCTAATAGTACAGGTACCCTTCATCCATGCCACTCGCTAGCACTGACATCTTGGATCCCAGTACATTCGCAGACTGGCCCCTGCGCCGTCCTTCCTCCTATTCCTGCCCACCCAAGTGCACCTCTCTTTTGTCAACTTGGCAATCATCAGCAAACCCTGAGGCTCTTGTAGTTGCAGGTACATATCTCTGTAGCACTACATAGTGTATACTCAACTATGGAGGGCTACAGAGTACTACATGGCACTACAGGAAAAATCCGGTTTTGCTGATGCATCGCTCCGCACCACCCAGGCCAATCCTCGCTCGATACCACGTCGAATCCTCGTCCACTCGCACGGACTCCATCCCTCATCGCCCTTCTACTCCTCACCTTTGCTCTCTTCGCCGTTCCCTCGCTTCACGTCGTCGCTTATGTAATCACGCCGCCTCGTTTCCTTCCTTGCGCTGCCCTTCCAATTCTGTCCCACCTACCGGTTTATCCTCCTGCATAGCAATCATTCAATGTCTTGCCCTCCTCCCGCACTGCGTTTCCGGTATGCTGCGATGTTATCGGGTGCGGCATGAGGATACTTCGTGCACGGCTATTCCTTTCCGGCCCGCATTCGTTGCATCCGTATCATTATCGCCCTTGGCACTTCATATCCGCCTTCACCCTCTTGTTTGTCAGTCCCTACGTCTTCCGCCTGCTGTGTTGCTGGATTGGATTCGTTGTTAGTGGATGCGAATCCCGTCGAGTCCCCCCTCCTTCTTTTCATCCTCTCCTCGCCGCCACGGCCAGTATCGCTCTCGGGTCTCCACTGTGGTTGAGCTCGATCCTGTAGGATGAGTAGCGGTGTGCATGATCCACATATATGCCGAATTTGATGAATTAAAAATATGTTTCTGAGCCACCTCATTGTTTGTATTCCCTAACTTACATTCTCACATCTTTCTTCCTCTACTTGGCACGATTCCCCGATTCTAACCCACCCAGGGTAGTGTGGAGGCATTCGCCGGCTATTTTCCGTTCAGTGAAAAAACCATTGCATCGAGTGGCTTCTATGCCTTGTGCAAAATGTGTATTGTTTACTTAAAAAAATGATTTGATTTTTTGCTACAAACCCACCGGAATCTTCAAGTTCTGGATCTGGTGTGGGTCAGCATGCGCACTTCAGATTTTCCGTGGACGGATCTAGTCAGCATGCAAGGCGGACGTGGTACGATTGTGCAGCTCAGCTCCACCGTGACGCAGAGCCCGAGACCATTTGCAGACATGTACAAACTTTGGATTACCCTATCCTGGGCCGATTTACCTCGTCGTCTTTCATAAATATACATACAGTTAATTGCGGACTATCTATCATTCACGGACTCCAACACTTCACAAGATAGATAGATAGACACACACCTTTATGGATATGGAGGCGCAGCATAGCAAGGAAACAAGGTTAAGCCGGGGCGCCTCTCCAAGTTCCAAGTTCCACGAACACTAAATTAATTAATCACACTGCTCCTGAGCGGATCTCGCGCGGGGATTCGGCGAGCACAGGAGGCCTTTGAGGTAATTGAATTGTCATTGTCATTGTTCAGACTTCCTTCCTCCAGCCTACAACTTACAACCTACAACGCTTACAATCACAATCACAATCAGCCGAATTGAGACTGGCCATGGCGTTACAATTATCATTATAATTATTCACCAGCATTGAGGAACTGAAAATAACGACAGAAAGTATGCACAGAGAAGTAGACTTTTCAGATGGCGAAGCCTCAGAAAGATAGTCCTTGGTAAGGTAAGTTTTTGTTTCTACTCCGTTGAACACGGATTCGTCAGATGAGCGATGCGATGCCAGGGAAGGGAAGCGATGCAGCAGCCTGAGGCCTGAGGTATGATTGATTGGGCGCAGACCGTACATTTATCCATTTACGTTTACGTTACACAGGTTTATCCAGCTCAAATTCAAATTCTCTTTCCATCCATGCCCATGCTACCCGGACCGGAGAGCCGGACTGTCAGTAGGGTAGACGCGACTTAGTCACAGAAATCAAACTCCAGCTCGTCAGGTGAGGTCTATCATCGACAGCTCGGGCTCGGGTCTTTCGGGTATGAGCGTACAATTACATTCACAATTGCAAACACTCAAGTTGTGCGATTACATTACAATTGACAACTTTGTGTGACTACACGATTACACGAGAAGACCTGTCGGAGTAGGCAACGCTTCCGGCTTCTGGAGTGCCACCACTGAGGGGAGAACAATAACGATAACTGGCAGCCCCAACTCAAAACACTGAGGCGGGTGACACTGTATCAGAATCAGAATCTGTACTATAATGCAAAATTTCAATTCCATGCAAAAAAATTCCACGAAAGACAATGCAAAAACAAAGAAAAACGGGAGCACGGAGCGTGTTCTTTGATTAGTCCATTTTCATGTATGTCTCCTAACTTCGGAAAATTCGTTGGTGCATTGAATGGATTGCCAATGATTGGAAGTTTGGAAGTGTGAGAGCTGGTGGAAATCTGGAGCTCCGGCTAACGGAATGATATTAGGACGCAGAGAGTAATGAGGCATAGCAGGCCGCGCACTGGCACAAGGAGGCGTGCGTGCGTGGGGACGTCGAGAGCGAGAGCCAGGATGAGGATGCCCACTGACCAGCAGGCGGTCGCCTATAATTAAGCCACCAAGAACTTAGAAGCGGACTTGGACTTGATATAGTAATAGGGGGCAAAGGGATTTTGCCGCTGCAGTGCCGCTGCCGCATGCAGCGGCAATCTCACCAGCAGACAGCGGCAGTCAGTTTTGCGGCACATGTTGAACTCGCGTTACCACGGACTTTATGGCCCAGTAGACTAGGTGGCTACCTTGTATAGGACTTACTATATCGTTGTCTGTGTGAACCAGTTCAATTGAAGTGTGTGCTCGACGTTGAGACGAAATCTAATCATAACTGCAGCGGCAATCTTGCGGCAGACAGCGGTAACCAAACACAAGCAAATATTCTGCAGCGGCAGTCGCGGCACTTGCAACGGCAATTTGGCACTTTTCAGCCGCGGTTGCAGCGGCAGTCGCGCTCACTTCTGCGGCACTTACACTTGCCTGCCGCGGTCATAAATCGTCACACAGCGGCAATATGAACATGCTGCGGCAAATGTCAAACATGCAGCGGCACTCCTGCTTGTGTCTGCGGCAGTCTTTTTGTGCGCGGCAATCCACACAACGGCACTCGCGCTTGCGCCGCAACTGTCTATGTCTTTCTGCTGCAATCCTCCTCGTGTCTTAGTCGCGTCTTTGCATTCAGTATTGACTAAAGCATACCTTCAATACTCACCGCTCTTCTCGTACGTCTACCAACCAATCATTGTTCTGACCATCTGTATGCATTAAAATTCGAAATTTGCCCATACTAAACCACTATTTTGCCCTTCTGAAGACTAGTTTATGTTCAGCCATCTGTCTGGGCTAATCTGAATTAGGGCCGCCGTTGATCTTGCGTTGATCCATATCGACGGCGACCCATACAGTTCAATAAGTTTAAACCCACCTGTCTCAAATCCTGGGCCTGCATTGGGACAAATCAATCAAATACTCGCTTCACAAATTTCAGTCGGATATCACTCACTCTGCCCCACAGTTCGATACTCAACGGCAACACAGCCACATAGCGTCGTTCAACTCAGTCAAACGCGCCTGTCTTAGACTCTGGCCCGGGAAGGGACATAGATTCTGCTTCCACTCCTTACATAGTCCAATGCTGGTATTCCTCACCGTGCTCTAGACCATACCGAACACTTGCGGCACTTGGATGCGGCAACACAACCACACAGCAGCAATATTTTGTTGCCGCTGCATAAACCATCCCAAAATGCATTTGAGGTAAGTGGATTAGATCGCTCTGACGTATGCATTGGACACCCTGACAGTTGTATGAACCCGAAATTTATCTCCCCAGCCAGTTATTGGAAGAATAGTCATCAAGGCAGACAGGCAGCAGCACACTGACCCCAGAATTTTGAGTTAATAAGAAAGAAAACACCTATCAACAATCCTGGCAGTCTTTGGACACAACCAAGGCAATAGAACTGGTGATCTATGCCTTGTTTCTGGGGTGCACACATCTTTGTGGTCAGTTACGAATTTTGGCGGTTAAGTTCTCTGTTTCCCTTCCACACTGCTTCAGTACATTAATCAGGCAATCGAGGGGAGCCTTCGTCGAAGCGTGTTAAGACCGAATTGGGGGCAAGTGAGGCTAAAAAGAAGGCAGCAATAAAGGAGACGGATAAAAAATCCAAGGTCAAGTCAAAACCGAAGGTGAAGGCCAAGTCGAGGTCAAAACGGTGACCTGGAGAATGTAGTGTAGTTTCCCATATCATAGTACCGTACTTCGTTCTAATGTTGTATGACCGCAATCGTCTCATTTGCCACCCTAGTATATTCCTAATTACATAGATCTATCCATTGCAACCTGGAGCGATACAATCGCCTTCAAATGATTTGAACTTAGTTCAGAAAATCAAGTTGGGGATAGAGGGAAAATGTCACGGCGTTGGAAACAGTTACTCTGTGCAGTATATATCTAAGTCGTTGCCCTCTGAGATTGGAAGGATGCTGAATCATGCCCTTCTCCTGTGATTCAACTTCCCGAGAACGGACACTGCACGACGTTGCAAATTTCATGAAAGCACGCAAGCAATTCAAACCACTGGGTAGAAATCAAACAAATATGCAGCCCGCAGCAATCATAAGCAGTGCAAAGGGTTGCCGCAGCCTTGCGCGGCAACGTCATTTACACAGCGGCAGTGCGTGCGTGGCAAAGTTTGCAGCGGCAGTGCAGCGGCAATCTGACTTTTTGCCGCGGCAGTCAGCGGCACTTACATAGGCACATCTGCACTTTCCCCATGCCCGTAATAGGGGAGATCGCTTATCTCTCGCAAGAATACATCTTTACATCTTCTTCCTCCTCGGACTCGGAGCGATCCGCTGAGTCAAGAATGGCGCCCAAGAATCTACCCTACCTTTCAGAAGTATATATGGGCAGTGTTATGTTTGCTCAGGTTTGGGTTCGAGATCAAATTTGTGGCCACATGTCGGTGTTTTCTCGCGCCAAACCAAAATATGAGATTAATATTGGTCTGGGGCCAGTACTAGCCGGAATTTCACAGACTCCGTGACGCCAGTCCGCCGGACTGGGTAACTGCATTGGCAGGTGGGGTGGGGATCGAGAACTGCCATTGATACTGTATACAAGCAAGTCAGGGCCGTCCGACGTCGAATTTCCAAGGCTTAGGCGCACGCGACGAAAGGAATGAAAGGATGAAAGAAGGTTTCAAGCTTTCCTGGATGCAGACTCCGTAGATTAGGTCAGATTAGGAAGCATATGTTCGAGCGGGGGTGCGAAACCAGGAACTTGACCAGCGGCTAGACGTCTAGAACCAAGATGAAAAAGGCAAGCTAATGTACGTTCGAGAAACCTAAGGAGGGAGGAGTAGTTTTGCGGGTGGAGATCGAACTTGAGGTCGTTTTCTCGCACCAGTCTGTATGGCCATTCAGAACAAACACAGAACACAGAACAGAGCCGCCAGTGCGGCTGGGGATCAAAACGCGCATCGATCACTCAATACATGTACAATGGCAAGTCAGGGCCGTCGACCTTCCAAGGCGGAACGAATGCATGGAAGAAGGCTCCAATATGAATGCGCCACCAACGCGTAACATCATGGGCATCCAAGAAAGCACATGTTCGACGGGAGTGCCAGTGCGAAACCAGGAACTTGACCAGCGGCTAGCCATGAAACAAGATGAACGCAAAAAGCAAGCTGATGTGCACAGCCCCATCTTTGTTCCTGAGGCCGCGGCAAACAATGAGCTCATCTTCGTTTGTGCCAACGACCAGCCTACGCACACCGTCTACGCCACCGCGCGTTTCTCTGCCCCTCCTCAAGTACCTCCCTGGCGCCGCGGCACGCGAACAGTACCTCGATGTCGTGAGCGGAATTTTGAGCGCGAGACGCGCTGGCCATGGGCGGAGGAGGTGGGATGTACGGTGCCGCGGCGGCAAGATCCAGAGCAATCTCGCGGTATCGGTGTATCGCGATCGGGAGGGCGGGGAGGTCGATTGCAGGAGGGCGGAGTCTTATTCCCTTCATTGCCACCTTCACAACGGCGATAACCTCCCAATATTGGGCCCGCGGCACCCGGTACGTCGTTGCTTGAAATATCAATCCTTATTCGGCGTAGCGCCGTTTAACCAGCTCGCGTCCACGCATCTCCGCCCTCTGTCTCTCCTCCTCCTGATCCTCCCTCTTGTCATCGTATATAGTACTCGTGAATGAAGTCGTCGCTGCCGCTTCGTAGACCACACGCCACCGTGGCTGCACATCCTGCAAACAGCCGTCGCGCCGCAGACCCGCAGAAGGACGTCACGACTCACGATCGGGGGAGTATGCGTCTAAGCCGCTGGGTTGGGAATAGCGGTCCGTTCGTCGCTCTTTTGTGCACCCCACTCTTTCTCTTCCATTCCCGCCACTCTCTTCCACTCTTCCATTGCACCCAACTCCCTTCCATTCCCCACCGTCTTCCACTGCCCGCCGCTCTCGTTAATTGCCCGCCACTCGTCCTCGTTAATTGCACCCCGCCCTGCGCGGTAACTCTTCCAGTGACGCCCGTATTCTGAGCGCGATATCCACATTTGGCAACGCGCAGGCGGTCCATACACGCTTTCCCTGGTTAGTGGGGATGCGCATGCGGGAGTGCCGGTCGGCTGTGGGGCTGAAGTGTACGTTTTCTTTCCCCCTTAGATTTATGTAGCGCTTCGTGTCTTTCCGATACGTAGCGCTCCCGTCTTCGAATCATCTTCCCTACGCGCCTTCGAACTCTCTGTCAGGCATTCTCATCTACATATGCCTGACGTTCATTCGAACAACTCGTGCTCCGTGCGCGCGCGGTATCAAACGCCGACGCTCTCTTTTAGCTGCATAATCTGCGGCCCCCTCCTCAACGGCGTCTCCACCCTCATTTTCGAGAGCACCCCCGTCCTCTGTCTCCCTTCCCCTATCGGCGTCGCTGTCGTCTTTTTCTGCGGGTTAGGGAATCATGGCTATCGCTATCGTCACTTCCGTTTCATTTGCGCGCATTCCGCTGAGATTTGGGATTCGGTCTTCCTTCCTTCATTTGATCACCTCTACCCCGTCTCGACTTGACAGATTCCACTAACCCCTACACCCTATCTACCAAGACTCGGCGCGCACCACGTCTCCCCGCACGACCTCTCCTGGCTGCGTCGGCGAGCCCATCAATCCCGAGGCGTGGAACCTGGCACAACAAGCACGTGCACGTGGCGGCGGCAGTGTGCGGTTGGGACCAGGATACATTGGTGCCTTTTTTTTTCCGGCTACGTCGGTTTACCTCCAATTGGCGATTTACTTATTATGCAATGCTAGACAAACCGAATCCGCCTCGGTCGTCGACGTCATCACGCCCTTCTCCGGCGCCGTACGCGTGCACACCAGAGGCGCATGCGCGACGGTGCCGTTCTTGGGGCATGTCCCGGCAATATTGGATCCGATTACTGTAGGTGGGAGGAGGTCTGGTGCTTGCAATTGCAATGGCGTCCCCTGTCTTCCTCCCTTCCTCATCCTCATCCCCATCCCCTCCGCTACCGTTTTATCTATCGCCCTTTACTTATTTTTGACGCGGAGCGGGACTGATCGGAATCCAGGCAGCGACGATTATCTAACTGGGTGAATGCAAAACATATCCGGAATCTCACGATGCCTGAACGACGCAATAAAGTAAAGCAGCGCGCGGCGGAAATTGAATGACCGCTCAGAGCAACACGTTCGGAAATTCAATCACTGCATGGGGAGAAATGGAAATGTTCAGGAATGTTGGGTTGGATCCTCACGGGCCACGGCGACGGCAGATCTAGAATCCTTCTCCATGTCTGTTCTGGCCACATATTCAGTTACAGTGACTTTCGACGGGACGGGTGGACGTACGTAGTAACAATTGAGTACACATTAGTGCATGCTTACTGTGTAGAATAGCTTCTTCATATTTCATTTGAAGCCTCGTTGCCTGAGATGCCCGACACCCACCTGGAACACGCATTTCAGTGGGTGGCCAACAGTAAGGGGTTATTTGATTTTTCGGCGGGGCCGGATGATATTCACCCTCGTCAAAGCCCAACCGAAATTGGACCAGAGGGGCTCAACCGGGTCATAGAAAGCGTGTCTTTATTGGGAGGCCTTTGGAACTCTAGGAACTAGATCTTGGGTTTCGTACAAGACGAAACAGGAGATCAATAGCTGAATCTCCGTGCGTAGCGCACAATGAAAAAGTCAATCTTGTAGCTCCTTCACCCATTCACAAGCGTGCTCGACTGGATCGTCCTCGACAGGCGGATAACTAAATAAAACGTTGAATTGCAAATGTCCAGAACGGAAGCGAGTAAATGGGGACGAGTTAAATAGGTATCGCAAGTATAGATGGACGAAAGTGGTGAATGAATCCATATCAGCCACGGGCTCAGGTGCATTTCAAAAAAGGGACTGTTTGATCGGATGTCAAAGCTGTAGCGCCTTCACCCATTCACAAGTGTGCCCGACTAGAGCGTCTCCCAACAGACGGATAAATAAATAAAAAGTTAAATTGCAGATATTCAGAACAGAAAGATGAGAACGTAAATGGGACGAGTCAAATAGGTATCGCAAGAAACAATTATATCATAGATGGACGGATGTGAATAGATCCATATCAGCCGCGGGCTTAGGTGCATTTCGAAAAAAGGACTGTTTGATCGTGTCGAAGATGGTGTGAATGGTGCGGTAGGCTGGTTTCAATAGAGCCGGGAGGCGCTCAGTGCTACGAAGATATTAACCGTGAAGCAGCTCAGGGATTGAGGGAACGCACCGGGCAGTACTAGAATCGACCACAGAACATGAGTTAGCGCCGCCGACGGGAAAAGGAAATGAAAATTTAAAGGAATGAGAAGGGTAAAATGTCTTGGGTCTAAGATAGAGAGTGCTTACCCCACGCCGAGAGCATTTCCCGGTCGAGCAATCGGAGTCCTTTTGGCAATCGTAGCAGTCCTAGATATACGGTGAGTGAGCACGAGTCATCTAATTTGTGCAGCCAAGATCATACAGCGGCGCTCGTCGCAGCATCCCGACAATATTTTGCGGGTGCCTGGCAGTCACTGTCTCGTGTACACGCCGTGCAGAGCTACGCAGCGGTCGTGAGAATGAATCATTTGAATTGTCGTTAGATTACTTACAGCAGTGGAACTGCCGGGGTTGGCACAATATTGTGCGGTCGAGGGACAGTCAGAGTCACCTTTGCAATTTGTGCAGACCTATGCAGATCTGGGTAAATTGATCACTTGAATTGCTCCACCATCACTTACAGCATTGGCCGTGCCGGGGTTCGAACAATATCGTTTTCTTTTGGGGCAATCACTGTCGTCTTGACACACGACGCAGACCTATGCAGATCTGGGTAAGGATAAATCATTTCAATTATCCCGGCATTACTTACGGCATCGGATGTGCCACCGTTTAAACAAGACTGTCGTCCGGGGCAGTCCCCTTTTCGGTTGCACTGGCCGGGGAAGCACGAGTACTGTCACGCAGGTAAGCACAGTTCTCTCAAGGGCAATTGCACTCACATATGATCGGTCAGCTGATAACCGACAGGCGAGGTTATCCGGGCAGGTTTTCTTCCCTGGGTAGCACTTGTTGCAAACATTCAGTGGGTTGCCACTGTAGTATACGAGGGTGTTGCTCGGTGCGCATACTCCGCAAGTGCCCGTGCATGTGGCATACCCAAAGAGAAAAGAACCGATCGCGCTAAGAACCCCGTTGTCGCAGTGCTTACCGCATATTGCTTCCCCGTTGTGGTAGAGGGGAATGCCCGAGATGTAGGTTCTTGGAATGGGTCGGTAGTCCGGTAGCTATAGAGTAGATTCTGAATATAAAGATAGGAAAGTGGACCCGAGGTGTAGAGCGCAAAAAGAGCGACGAAAGAGAATAAAGAATTCCAAAAATGGTGTGAAATGAGTGCGAGCGAGGATCGAGAAGAAATGACGTTGTTGGTGGCTAGAAGCCCACTGACGGCTTTCCAAAGAGGAAGGGGCGAGGTGCGTCGATGCAGCCTCTAGGCGCTTGCCTTGCACTGGCCGTGGAGATGGTGGTACGATGATAAATTGCGTGATGTGGCACTGTTTACGATACAAATAGATGATGTAATGTAAATAGGGGCGAATGTAAAGTGAAAGTAAATATGCAATAAAAGGGGATTTCCGCATGGCGGCCCTCCAACCCTACCACACCGTACGCTCCGGGGGTGATTACAACAAGGGTGAGAAAGGAAACAATCAGAGAAGTTAAAATCATTGCTGGTGATGGTCGAGGGAGAATAAGCAAGACCGGGGAGGATTGGATGATGGTACTCAGCAAATGACCTTGGCTTCTTATATATAGGGATGTGATGCGCGGCATCCGCACGTTTGTGGGACCGAGCGGAATTAACCGAATTTTCAAAACCACCCGAATACGCCGAACCGAGGACCCGCGCGACCATCAGTGGCAGAAGGGGAACCAAAATTGGATTTGAGCACTAACAAACGGGTGAGCAACATCGTGCAGGGCCCCCAGACTGCGTTCCATTCGTCGATCTGAGACGGTCAAAGAAGAATGGTGCACGTCGAACGGGATCGCCGCGGTAAAGAATGAAACAAGCTCAAGTCAAGCTACCTTGGACAGGCGCAACGGTGCCGTTCTTTGGGCATGTCCGGGCAATATTGGATCCGATTAGTGGGGAGGTGTGTCTGGTGTTTGCTTGTGTCTTTTGCCTGCCCCGGTCTCCCTCCCTTCCCCATACCCTCCGCTACAGTTTGTCCCCCTTACTTTTGAGCGGCACTGATCGGAACCCAGAGCGCAGCAATCAACTAACCAGGAGATGTACCGTGAATGCAAAAGATATCCGGAATATTAATAGAGGGCTTGCGCAAAAGCCACACGATCCGCGTGCGGCTTTTTTGCATTGTGCAGAGCCGCACGGGAAATTTTTGCCTTGGTGGCCTGTAACACATGCATATGAATTATGAATAGAAGGTGTATAATTTCGCGCTGCAGTAGCCATCCGGGTGCATTTGGTATGTTGTCGAGGGGACCGAACACCGTCAATTCGCTATAGACATTACATCACTGACACCATTCTTGCTTTCTCTTTACCTTGTCGAAAGAAGTCCAAATTCTCCTCGCCGCCGAGGGCTTTCACCAATTCCTTGCCGAGTTGCTTGATACTCTCGATAAATAGTGGATCTCACCTTTCTATGCCCTGCCAAGGTGGCCTTTCATCGCATGTGGCAGAATCTTGTGCAGGCCCGATGTCGGAGCTTTCATTGTGTTTTCCGTTGATCTTGGCCTATAACGCTTTGAGCGACGTGTGCTGGTGTGAGGGGACTGTCTTTGGCACATCTCTTGCCGTGCACCATCGTAGAACCTGAGTGGCGAGGTGGAGTGGAAATCAAGCAGTATTGATGCCGTCAAATGTTGCCTTTCCCATGCTTGGGCTACCACGGCGTCCACAGAATACACAGATTCCAGACATTGCAGACCAGTTTTGAACTCCAAAATGGCATTTATTAACGTAATAATTTAAATAATCCCTGCGGCTCTGCGCAATGCAAAAAAGCCGCCTCGGCTTTTGCGCAAGCTCTCTGATCTCAGGATGCCTGAAATTGAAGACCACTCAGAGCAGCACATCTCAAGAGACATTTGGAAATCTAATCACGGGGAAAAATATTCAGAACTTTTGGATCTTCACACGCCAAAGAAGAATGGTACACGTCGAACAGGGTCGCCGAGGTAAAGAATGAAACGAGATCTGCCAAGCTACTTTGGACTAGCGGGATCCGACGTACGTGGAATGAATCGCTCTCCATTGACAAGAGCTCGCCTCCCCCCAATTATCTGTTCGCTGGCTTGAGAAAATGAGTAGAAAGAGACATTTGCTTTAATCTTGCGCTACCTCCCTAAGTTTATTCATTATTCACTATTTTTTTTTCGTGTTATGACATTGTCCAAACGAATTCTTTGCTCCGGGATGTACTAATCAGACTGTTTCGCGGGATATGAATATTTTTGGCGGTCCAACGAACTGTGGGATAATTCACTGTATTGGGATGCAAAAACGGCGGCGGGCGTCAGATACCAGCGAGGCACGATCTGTCAATCGATGTACTGGCGGAGCTCTGTACCAGGCGCATTTCGTCCAAAACGATCCGATCGCCGCATCTTTGAAAGTTCTTACCCAGTGGTCACCGCCGAAGCCGCCTTGCAGTCGCCATTCCTCATCCAATATATGTTGCTCGCCCCCGATGCTCCGCTGCACTCCTCCTAATCTATTGTTAGCCTTATCTTGTGCGTGGAGGCTTATGCGCATCCAGTCAGATGCGTGCTGCCCATCTGTTTGCATATTCTCGAAAAAACTGCCCCACCGTAACCCTACACCCACATCGCACACACACTCGCACACTGCGTCTAGTAGTCCCGGCGACGAAGTTGATCTTCATAAGCTCGAGGACTGTTTCACCCAGGAACAACTCATTCGCATACACCCCGTGTTCTCGGTCAGTCTCAACTGATTCAAGTTGTGGGGGAAACTTCGATATTTGACTGCACCGTGGTAGCTCTGATTGGCCGGTAGCCTCGCGACCGATATTTTCATTGTCGGTTCCGGGATATGTATTGTGAGTCCAGATCCGTCGACGTACTTACCCCCGGATTGATTCATCCCACAGCTAGACAGTTACAAACGGCCAAAAGCCGGACAGCATATCTCGAGCACTGACAGCATGTTGAACCGGCGCATACTCAACACCATTCAGACGTAGATGATCACAATACTAGTACTGTGCGCTGGAATTGCTTTGGCATTATTCGTCAAATTCACAGCTAGAAATCATTATTTTGCTGTGTGGGTCAGGTCATTCCATTGCCCAAATCTGCGCTGATTCATGCCGCACAGCACCTATATCGTCGGAAAATTGTATGCCCTCAGATTCGCATCTTCTCGTACGCCTCTGAGGACGCTACCAGATGCTCTAACTGTTTCATGGATACCCTGAATTCTCGCGCACCCCGGACACACGGCAGGGCGTCTGAGTCAATTTCCATGTATATTCAAGTCGCACCCCAGAAGGGCATAGCACAGCGGTGGACGACGTGAGTTTCTCGTCGCCGAGCAAGACTGATTGGTAGTCAGTAGCCAAGTTTCAAAAACCATCGCAAAACACACCAAATTAATGTTCTAGGGTGCGGATCTCAATACTCAAGATGAACCCACTCAATAACAGGCGGTATCAAACTTGACACCCGAAGACGATACACCGCACGGGGGTCTGTCCTGAACATCCTATTATTCTCTGTGGCTTCACTTTATATTTTGTCCCCTTTGTACAAATTTACAATGATATTTCGTTATTTAAAATCGTGACTTTCAACTTATACCGTCTCATGGAAGGGTTTCTTGGTCCGCGGTGATTAATTCAACCGTCCAGTGGAGCCATCACGCATGCGTTCTCTCTGTACTTGTGCGCTGTGATTAATCAAGGAAACCCCGCGATGGCATGTGGCTCCAAATCTGCCGCTGTGGGCTGTATTATGTTGGTCAGCCGTAAGTTCAATTTCCAGTGTTCAGGTCAACAAGTGGTTGTGTAGCGGAATCGCATGCGAAGGCGACTACTTGGCGGATTTCTCACCAGAGAGGCATCTAAATGGGGGCACGAGTGTTGGTGCAAACGTGGACCCCGAGACTTATGGGTTTGGCTTCGGGAGAAGGTTTCTCTGTTCGGCCATCGTATGCCACGGATGTAATCTTCTCCTCGTCTAGAGCTTGTCTCGGACAGTATTTTGGCAGATAATTCCTTGTTCATTTTGCCGCCTCGATTCTGGCTGCATGAAGAATCACGAACGCCGCTGATGTAGGCGGGAACTTGAAGCCAATACCCATAGTTCCATGGCCAAAATTCAGCTCTAGAATCATCGAGGGAGACGCGAGAGCTCCGGGGCGATTTGACTTTCTGCTGAGCCTCGACCTCACCGTCCGGAGGCGTTCAAATGTTGCATAATTGTTGGCCCGCTCGACCAAATAGATTCCGAGGGATGTATTTTCGTGTAAGCGCAAATTTTCGCGGTAGTCACTAGAGACACCAGCTAAGGAACATAGGAGGGATAATATCATAACATCGTGCTGATATGCAAAGAAGTTTAGCTGCCGGGGGACGGAACGGAACTGAATGAGGGAAGTCCAAGAGTCAGATTGCGCCTGAGACACTAGGCCCAGCACATCTAGCGAGCGACATACTATTATCTCACCTAGGTTTGCGCGCTTTAGGCACCAATACCACCACACCATCTTTCCACCAGCCCACCAGCCACAACTGAGAACACAAGCAAGCAAGCACAATTAACTCCCTTCACAAGCACCAACCCCGGTGCCGCACAAAGGAGCCTGTCTCTGGGAAGACCACCATCGCGCTCGCGTGCACGCATCTCGGGCAGGTGTCCTACTCTTCCTCGTCCTCCGCCTACTGCTACCTTATGTATATGTAACACTCGGCGTATCCCGAGCTGAGCATGCGTATCCTTGAATTTAACCACTGTTATTCAAGCACCCTCTGGATCTCAATCTGCCCCTACCTGCCTTCAAGTTGACCTTCTGCGCCTCCTGACTGCCAACTGGTGTGATATTTGTCTCTTGAATTCCTCGGCCCCGTCTCAATCCATCGCACTCGCGTGCACGTATCTCACTGCTCTTCCTCCGCCTCATCGCCTCCGCCTCCGCCTCCGCCTCCTCCCTCTTCGTACATCATACTCGTGAACGAAGCCGGCGCCGACAATACAACGCAGATCAGACCCCACCGCACATCCTACAAACAGCTGCCGCGCCGCAGGCCGTGATGACTCACGATCGCGGAGAGTACAGCCTCAAAGTCGCTGGCCATGGATTGGGGAATAGCGGTGTGTTCGTCTTTCTTCATTTTAGTGTTCCACCCCATCACTTTTTTATACACCCTACTCTTTCGTTGCCCGCGCTTTCTCTTCCACTGCCCGCCACTCTCGTTGATTGCCCGCCACTATTATGCACCCCCGCTCTTTTGTTGCCTGCCACTCGCGGTCAGTAATTGCACACCACCCCGCCCCGCGACGCCGCGCCAACTCCAGGGCTTCCGTTTACATTTAAATTAGTCACCCGGTGACACGCGTATTCTGAGCGCCCTCATGATCGGCCACTTCTCCCCCACCTCTCCGCCCCCTCCCCGCTGCGTTTGGTCGTCCATACAGATACGGGAAACCTGTCCGAGTTTGACCTTGCGGGGGGTGTAGATTGGGCTGAGTAAGTCTTGCTTCAGGCTATCCGTCTTTCATAAGACGTAGTACCTCCCTGCCCCTTCTCCTCTTCCTCTGTCATTTAACTCGTGCCCCACGCGCAATATGCAGTTCTGATATAAATACCGCGCATTTGTCTTCCGAGTATCGCCAAACACCCGCCAGCGCTGGACGTGCCTCGCGCCTGGCCTCTGGTGGCCTGGGTCGGACGACGAAGTCCTTCCTAGGGTGTGCGGTGCCGTCCTTCTTAGGTGCTAATTGGAAGTGAAGCCGCTCGTATGTTAGGTCCAATTTAGATTTTGTCCAAACCAAACCAATATCTTGGCATTGTTCAATTGTTCAAGTTCTCTTTTTCGCGAGCCAAGCAAGTCCCTATTCTGGACTATGCGCCCTCGACGACCTCGTTCAATTCCACGGCAGTCGATTCATCCTTCAATTCCTCTAGAGATGTCAATTCCACAGCAACGACGGCTTATCCCCTGCGCGCTTTATCGTCGAGAACGAAAATCTGGCCATGGTGCTTTTGACTTTTGACTTTTGGCCTGAGCCTCCCCCGGCGTCGCATGTCGCGGCGTTCCTTTTCCTTTTCTTTGTATTCTGTCGCGGCCCCTATGGCAGGCCGAGGGCGAGGAGGATCCGCGCGCAGAAAACTACCGCTCAAAGCCTCTCCCTGCAGATCAGAAACCCATCGACGACCTCAAGAAACTAGCCAACGAGGACAGAAAGAAGTGGGAGATGGATCTCAACCGCGCACGGCTGTAAGAACATGTACATGTGCATTCCAATATGGCTGGGTATCCGGCGTTTCGCAAGGTTGGGTTTGAAGACATCGGAAGGCTGGAGGTTGATCTGGACGACTATGCGGACGGCGTCAAATGGATGAAGGATAGAAAAGAGAAAGACTGGGGGGAGTACACGTTCAGGTACTGTAAGTATGAAGCAAAGCCCAGAGTATAACGCCAGGGAAGAGGTTAATGAATAGCAGTGAACACGAAAAAAGTCACAGGCAAAGCAGCACCGCCAAGAGCAAAGTGAAAAAAGGTTGTCAAAAACAGTTTCAATTTTCGGTATAAGACAGTGAGGGATAGATGATATATGTGCCTGCAAGTTCTGGTTCTCGTATCGCATGCATGTATGGATGCAGTGTCGAAATCTATGCGATCGGATGAGCGAGCATGTATGTAAAATCGCAAAAAGACACAAAGTGAAGATCGCGAATATAAGCTGAAGGATAGAAATGGATTGTACGTATCGATGGATGGCGTGAATGTCGATGATACGATATGTATGTATACAGGGTCCGTGTAGATTGAACTGGAGATATGTCGGGATGAATGCAGTGATACATACCTGTATGGATGATATGATATGAGGTACTATACGATTCGATTTATCTTGTTTCGAGATTGCTTGGGTGATGGATTTATTCGATATAGTCGAGTACTAATTCAAGTCGAGGATCGGGATGCAATGAGACTGGTAGTATGCGGATGTAAATGCGAGTGAAGCCGAGTGACGGGTATGCGTGTGCGCCTGCGTTATGCCGGGCAAAGTAAGGTTCTGTTATGAGAGTTTCCTGTTTTCTTCGATTAGGTGAGGTAATTTTTGCTTTTTATCTTGAAGCGCTCCGTGACTGTCATGATACATCGTTTAATAAATTTGAGGGTGGTGGAGGGGAAATCGGCGAATAATATCGGGGGTGCTACGAACGAGAACAGGCATCAGCGCGACATCGAGTATGAATGGAGGAGGAAAGAAACCGTACCAAAGTTTTAGTTGGTCATGCAAGCGAAGCGAAATGAACGAATATAGGTTTAGTACCCGTAGTAGGCGCGCATCCGGTCGCTGGAGAAAACACATGAGAGTGGGTAAAGGAGAAACTGGATTGGATGGATGTACAAGAGCCAGATAACCTTGGAGCCGGTCTTGCAGCCGCGCAGCGTGACGAGGTGTACGAGGATTCAGTCGTAAAGCGCGGCGCGTTGGTTCTTGTCAGCCTACGCAGGAATCGTTAGCTGAAGGGCGAGAAGATCAAGGGAGAAAGAGACATACCGTGAGGACGGAGGCAATCAGCTGGTTCCCCGTCAGTGAGAGTGCGATCCACGATCATCGCACGACGAGCACTAAGGGAAGGGTCAGTCTCGAGAAGAAGAGGAAGTAAGGAAAGACAACGTACCCCTTCACCGGCTCGCACATGCGCTGCACGACGCGGTCGATCATCTCCTTCCTGCCCTCCTTGAGTGTGGTCAAGGCATTCTGTCTATCCTGCTCGTTCGTAGCGAACTCGAGCAGACCAGGGAGGAGGTGCTCGAGCACCATTTGGCGGTGCTTCTCCGACCGTGTTGGAGGACTGTATCGATGATGATCAGAATGGGAATCTCGGCGGAGATGGAAGAACGTACTGTGCTGGATGGAGCCCCACTAGCTCTTCGCAACCTCGCCGAATACCGTGCCAACCTGTCCCAGCAGCTCGTCGACGATCCCGTCCTTGGCGCTCTCCTCAAGGTTCTCGAAGGCGTGCTGGAGGAAGACGAGGCGAGGCAGAGCAAGAATAAGGAAGATGGAAGAAAGATTGCGTACCTGCATGACGAGCGATCCAGTCTCATGACATGCAAGCCTGGCCTACTTGCCGTTGAGGGACTTGTTGCCGCTGGGCGAAGGGCTAGAATTGGCGTCTATGAAAAGAGGAGGTGGAGGTACTACGCGAAGATCTGCGGCGCCGGTGAGGTCCACGAGAGCTCCGTGATCTACGAGGGACGTTGTCAGTAAAAGCCCAAAGTGAATAAAGGAAGCACGAAGCGGGGACGGTGGAAGGAACGACGATCAAGAGGATGGTAGTGAAAGGTCAAGATATATCGGAGCAACAAGAGTCGAGGCGGAAACAGAGGATCGAAGGGGAGAACGAGGGCGAATGAAGGAGCGGACGACGAAGGATAGAGGTTGGAAAGAATGCAGACCACTCTCACCTTACTCCACGCATGCGATGCATGCTTGCCTACCAGCGTCGGGGCCGGATCGCCTAGCTCTGACACAATCAGCAAGCAATCCTCCTCCTCTTTGCATTCGAGAGCCTTCTGGATGACGTAGTACCCGTAGCAGTTCGTCGCGAGGTCGACGATACGACCGCTGTGCGGTGAGATCATCGATATTTGTACAGGGAAGAGGAAAGGAGGAGGCAGATGACATACCGCACACGCGACGATCTTACGGCGTTCTTCGGAGCCCGTGGCGGTTTCGACACAGCGCTGAACGGCTTAGTTGCTCACTAGCATAGCGCGGGGGATGATCAACATAGCGCAAAGAAGATGCGGAAAGGATGGGGACGCACTGATGCATTATCATCTCCCCACCGCGCGCGCAGATAGCGTCGACGATGCGGGCGCGCTCTTCGGGGCCTGCGATATGCCCAACGAAGGCATCGTTAGTATTCACGCATACTCGTCCTTGTGGGAGGAAGGCAGGAGGAAGGGATCATCAAGAGCGCAGACCAAGACAAGCATCTTCCTCCAGAAGCTCAAGGTGGGTCCTTCATCCGCTCTTCCCTTCCTTTTCCTCTTTCCCCCCTTCCTTGCGCAGCGAAAAGGGAGTCGATGGGCTGTGAGAATGAGAGGAAGTCAGCATCGAGATGAAGCAGGAGTCGATGGCGGACGCGCGCGGGCGCGGTCCCTGGGCTGGGAACGATGTTGAGGACATCACCAAATGTGTCGAAAGCTTCCGAGGACTGGTGGGTTCGGCAAGGGGTCACAAGGGGGTCACAAGGGGTCACAAGTGCCATCAAGCCTTGAATGCCTTTCCAAGTTGTTTCCAAGTGTCTCCCAAGGACGACCAAGCCTTGAACGAAGCTTCCGAGGCAACTCCAAGGTGGAGTCAAGCCTTGAATGTGGCACCCAATGCATCTAGGAGGCTTCATCAAGCCTTGAGCGATCTTGCAATAGCCTTTCAACGCACTACAAAGGCTTGAACAATCCTTCCAAGGAATTTCCCCAGCTGTACCCCATTTTTTCATTGACTCATGCACCCACCATGCCAACAAGATGTAATTCAATGGGATTCTATTCGGATTGAGCAGAGTGATTGACAAGAGAATAAATGGGACAACATCAGCAGCCATGTGTCTGCTCGTCTCCGCAACTTGGAAATCGGTCACTTAGTCTAGTTATAATACTACTTCTCTTCAATTTTCTTGTTTTTCTTAAGGTCGCGAGTTCAAATCTCACGAATGTCATTAATTGGCAACTTCAAAGTTCCTGCGTTGCAGCTGCCTGACTACAAAGGTATTGACTTACCACATGATGGTTATATTTTTTTCTTCTGTCTGAAACACAGCACCCTTGGAAACACCATAAGGCCCTGGAAGGTGTCTGAGCCTTGAGCGCCCTTTCAAGGCCTTGTCATTTCCAATAGTGCCTTCTATACCCCTGCCATGGGGTGTTCGAGGCTAGGGTACCCTTGTGAGGCCTTGCAGCTATTCCGAGACTATCCCAAGGTCCTTGAAAGATCTTTACACTTTTGGTGATGGACGAATGACGGGAAGTCGGTGGATACGCGCACAGGAGATAGAGTGGTTCATATCACCCAGTGCATGCGTCGACTGCCTGGGACCACGCATGACAGATGCGTCGAATCTTACGCCATTCGAAGGCATTGCCAGGAGTCATTATATATGAACGAGAATGGATAAGGCGATCGTAACGGCGGAGCATGAGTTGGAACGTCGGGCATAGCTGGGCGATGCGCATGAGGATTGCCTCGACGTGGAGATCGAGAGGCACGACAGAAGAGCGATAGAAGAAGACGGCCGCAGGAAAAGGAAGGGGATGTGAGAGTGGCGTGGGGCATTGCGCGGACCCGCGAGAGAGCGGGCTTGACAAAGCGGTGGCGTGGAAGCGGACGTGGGAACAGAGAAGCGGAGCAGCGGGGTAGCATAGCTGCCGTGTGGGCGCGTGGCGTACAGAGTGCAAGGGTGGGAGATGGGCGGACAGCGAGGGGAGACAGCGGGAGAGCCAATCTCGATCATGGTGGTTAGACGATTGCCCTTTTGGTAAAGAGATCGGTCTGCCGCGGGAAATCGACCGTGACGGCAACACTTTGTACAAATGGATTATCCAGTTCTGCTTCCGACTCGCTGTCAACCTTGCATGGACGTGGGACTCCACGTTGCACAAGCTTCCCGGGCAACCCCGCTATTCTAAGCGCTGAACGAATCGATCGCACGACCGATTAAATCCGACCATTTTGGCTCGGGAGGGGGCGCAATTTGGAGCAGTTTGAACTCCTTGGAACGGCCAATTTTCTAAACCAATTGAATCACGGATTTGAGCGGTTGACAGGCCGGCTCATTCGTAGTCGCCGGTCCGAAAGGCTCGGACTCCTTGCTTCTCGGACATTCATCGTGCGAAAGTGCATGCTGCTCTCCACGAGGCGCTCAAGGCGACCACCTCCACGTCCACTACACAGGAATACATCCTCCTCATTCTTTGGTGGGCGACTCTTTCTGCTTTGTAATCTTCGTGTGGCTCACGCGGTGTTCCACTACATAAGATCGGGGCTGTAACGATCGATACCGACCATGTCTCGCCAGGCGAATGAATCCACAACCGTCATTGCCAATATCTATGGTGTGTAGGGACAATTACTGGGATATAAACATCATGATTTCGTGTCCCTAGGAGGCACAGGAGGAGCGGGTGGAGAGGGCGGCATAACGGGTGGTGCCGCGGGTGCGGGTGAAGGTCCCACTGTGAATTTCGGCGGAGTTCAGAACTTGACAAGTAATATGTACGTTGGTGAAGTCCCCCTTTCCTTTTCCCAAAGTCTTTTCTCAACAACAGCAGTGTGAACCAGGGTCAAGGGTTACTCAAATTTCCTGTGTTAAATATTTTTGAAGCTGAATTATGTCTAGACTTAAAGAAATTCTGTACAAGTGGTTGGAGTCTCCTCCGAAACGAAGGACAGACAGCACGAGCTCAAAAGCCTCCATCACCAAGACACGGGGGCTGGCTCTTACGTGATGGCCGATTCGTCAGATGGAAGGCCACACCCGATGCTTTATGGATCAAAGGAATCTGTAAGTCAAATTTCATTTCGTTCCAATCCCTTGTCTAATATTGGTTGCAGCTGGTACCGGAAAGAGCGTACTAAGGTGATTTCTATTGCTACTATGCCATAATCTGCCACTCACAATCCCACATGGGCAGTTCGACAGTGATTGAAGAACTTGTAGTGGCCTGTCCAAGCAGTCAGCTGTTGCATATTTCTATTTCGATTTTAGGAATGAGAGGCAGCACATGACCCTCATGTTACGTTCTATCATCTGGCAGCTCTCTGGACTATCGCCTTCGCCCTATACTGCTCTTCATCGGCTATATGAAACACTGGGAAACGGAACTATACAGCCACAGCGGGTACATCTCCAAGGAGTTCTCAAGAATTTACTTTCAGAGCTGGACAAGACGTATATTGTCATTGATGGACTCGATGAATGTAACAAGACCAACTGGAAGCATCTTATCGAGTTCATTCACAGCCTAGGCAATGGCATCAAAAAGCCGCATCTCCTGTTTACCAGTCAACCTCTCGAGGAATTCAAAACAGCATTCAAGGATATAACCTTCATCGAGCTTGGTTCCTGGGTCTCAAATGACGACATTAGATCTTTCATTGGTAGTGAAGTACCCAGGGTTGGAAATTGGGCTAGTGAGGACAAGTATGCAAAGGAGGTCACAGAGCAAATTGTGCAGAAGAGCAATGGAATGTCAGTCCTCTCATCTTCATTGCGCTGTCATTTGTCCTTAAGCTAACTTGTATATGCAGGTTTCGCTTGGCCGCATGTCTCCTCCTTGAACTGGGTCGTTGTCATTGGGAAGACGACTGGGAGGAAACCCTGACAACCCTTCCAGCTGATCTGTTCGGGATTTACAGCCGTTTCTTGACTCGGGCAATAGATACATCCAAAAGGACAGTTTTTATCCAAGCAATTTTCCGGTGGCTTGTGTTTTCTGCCAGACAACTCACATCGGATGAGTTGGCGGATACTATTGCTTTCCACCTAGACGACCCCAAGTTTGACTTTTCCGACCCGGCTAAATCCATTTACTACCCGAAAAGACGTCAGGGTAACTCTGACATCTTCAAGCTGTTGGAGGGGCTGATTGTGATCAAAAACAATGACTGGGATGAATTGTCAATCAGTGACTGGGATGAACAGTCAATCGATGACGGGGATGAACTGTCAATTGCTCTTGCACATTCATCTGTCAAGGATTATGTCCTTTCCCCACAATTCCAGGCGGAATTCGGTACAACCATTGATCTTACAATGGATGTTTCCCAGAAGTTTATTACCCAAACTTGTGTCCGCTATCTCCTCCTTTTTGCCAATGCCAAACATTCGATGACCAAGGAGACACTCCCAGACTACCCATTCTCCTTGTATGCTGGAGGATATTGGTTCCATCACCTGCGGCTTTGCAATGACCAGGAACAGGGGCACTACTTCCCTCAACAATGTGTCTCCTGGAGCAGGGAAGCAGCCAATATGCCGCTTTATATCAATTGCGTCGCCTGCCTTCATATATGACTCGTGTTTGGGATGAACCCATATCACCTGCATTGTGTATGTGTTCTAAACTAGGCTACACTGAGGGGGTACACTCTCTGCTAATCAAGCACAATGCATCTGTCAACTTAGTTGACAGAGATGGCCAGACTGCGCTGCATCTTGCGTTGAGCAAAGGTCACCTCGACATTGCAAGGCTGCTCATTGAACACAATGCATCTGTTGACTTAGTTGACCAATATGGTGGGACTGCACTGCATCTTGCATTGAGCAAGGGTCACCCGGACATTGCAAGGCTGCTCATTGAACACAATGCATCTGTCGACTTAGCCAATAAAGATGGCCAGACTGCACTGCATCTTGCATCGAGGGATGGTCACCCCAACATTGCAAGGCTGCTCATCGAACACAATGCATCTGTTGACGTAGTCAAAAAAGATGGCCGGACTGCACTGCATATTGCATTGAGCAACGGTCACCCGGACATTGCAAGGCTGCTCATTGAACACAATGCATCTGTCGACTTAGTCAATAAAGATGGCTGGACTGCACTGCATCTTGCATCGAGCAACGGTCATCCGGACATTGCAAGGCTGCTCATCGAACACAATGCATCTGTTGACTTAGTCAACCAATATGGCTGGACTGCACTGCATGTTGCATTGAGCGATGGTCACCCGGACATTGCAAGGCTGCTCATTGAACACAATGCATCTGTTGACTTAGTCGACCGAAATGGCCGGACTGCACTGTATCTTGCATCAAGCAATGGTCACCTCGACATTGCAAGGCTGCTCATTGAACACAATGCATCTGTCGACTTAGCCAATAAAGATGGCCAGACTGCACTGCATCTTGCATTGAGCAATGGTCACCCCGACATTGCAAGGCTGTTCATTGAACACAATGCATCTGTCGACTTAGTCAATAAAGATGGCCAGACTGCACTGCATCTTGCATCGAGCAAGGGTCACCCAACATTGCAAGGCTGCTCATTGAACACAATGCATCTGTTGACGTAGTCGAACAATATGGCTGGACTGCACTGCATCGAGCATCGAGCAAGGGTCACCCCGACATTGCAAGGCTCCTCATTGAACACAATGCATCTGTTGACTTGGTCAACCAATATGGCTGGACTGCACTGCATCTTGCATCGAGGATGGTCACCCCAACATTGCAAGGCTGCTCATTGAACACAATGCATCTGTTGACCTAATCGACCAATATGGCTGGACTGCACTGCATCTTGCATCGAGCAATGGCCACCCAGACATTGCAAGGCTGCTCATTGAACACACTGCATCTGTTGACTTAATCGACCAATATGGCCAGACTGCCTGCATCTTGCATTGAGCAATGGTCACCCTGATATTGCAAGGCTGCTCATTGAACACAATGCATCTGTTGACTTAGTTGCCAATATGGCCAGACTGCGCTGCATTTGCATCGAGCAAGGTCACCCTGACAATGCAAGGCTGCTAATTGAACACAATGCATCTGTTGACTTAGTTGACCAATATGGCTGGACTGCACTGCATGTTGCATTGAGCGATGGTCACCCAGATATTGCAAGGCTGCTCATTGAACAGAATGCATCTGTCGACTTAGTTGACCAATCTAGCCAGACTGCACTGCATCTTGCATCGAGGATGGTCACCCCAACATTGCAAGGCTGCTCATTGAACACAATGCATCTGTTGACCTAATCGACCAATATGGCTGGACTGCACTGCATCTTGCATCGAGCAATGGCCACCCAGACATTGCAAGGCTGCTCATTGAACACACTGCATCTGTTGACTTAATCGACCAATATGGCCAGACTGCCCTGCATCTTGCATTGAGCAATGGTCACCCTGATATTGCAAGGCTGCTCATCGAACACAATGCATCTGTTGACTTAGTTGACCAATATGGCCAGACTGCACTGCATCTTGCATCGAGCAAGGGTCACCCTAACATTGCAAGGCTGCTCATTGAATGCAATGCATCTGTCGACTTAGTCAACCACTATGGTCGGACTGCACTGCATGTTGCATCGAGCGAAGGTCACCCTGATATTGCAAGGCTGCTCATTGAACACAATGCATCTGTCGACTTAGTTGACCAATATGGCTGGACTGCACTGCATGTTGCATTGAGCGATGGTCACCCAGATATTGCAAGGCTGCTCATTGAACAGAATGCATCTGTCGACTTAGTTGACCAATCTAGCCAGACTGCACTGCATCTTGCATCGAGGGATGGTCACCCCAACATTGCAAGGCTGCTCATTGAACACAATGCATCTGTTGACCTAATCGACAAATATGGCTGGACTGCACTGCATCTTGCATCGAGCAATGGCCACCCAGACATTGCAAGGCTGCTCATTGAACACACTGCATCTGTTGACTTAATCAACCAATATGGCCAGACTGCCCTGCATCTTGCATTGAGCAATGGTCACCCTGATATTGCAAGGCTGCTCATTGAACACAATGCATGTGTTGACTTAGTTGGCCAATATGGCCGGACTGCGCTGCATTTTGCATCGAGCAAGGGTCACCCTGACAATGCAAGGCTGCTCATTGAACACAATGCATCTGTTGACTTAGTTGACCAATATGGCCAGACTGCCTGCATCTTGCATTGAGCAAGGGTCACCCAGACATTGCAAGGCTGCTCATTGAACACAATGCATCTGTTGACTTAGTCAACCAATATGGCCAGACTGCACTGCATGTTGCATCGAGCGATGGTCACCCTAACATTGCAAGGCTGCTCATTGAACGCAATGCATCTGTCGACTTAGTCAACCACTATGGTCGGACTGCACTGCATGTTGCATCGAGCAAAGGTCACCCTGATATTGCAAGGCTGCTCATTGCACACAATGCATCTGTTGACTTGGTTGACCAATATGGCCAGACTGCACTGCATCGAGCATCGGGCAAGGGTCACCCCAAATTGCAAGGCTGCTCATTGAACACAGTGATCTGTTGACCTAATCGACCAATATGGCTGGACTGCACTGCATCTTGCATCGAGCAAGGGTCACCCAGACATTGCAAGGCTGCTCATTGAACACAATGCATCTGTTGACTTAGTCGACCAATATAGCTGGACTGCACTGCATCTTGCATTGAGCAATGGTCACCCTGACATTGCAAGGCTGCTCATTGAACACAATGCATCTGTTGACTTCATCGACCAATATGGCTGGACTGCACTGCATATTGCATCGAGCAAGGGTCATCCTGACATTGCAAGGCTGCTCATTGAACACAATGCATCTGTTGACTTAGTCAACCAATATGGCTGGACTGCGCTGCATCTTGCATTGAGCAATGGTCAGCCGACATTGCAAGGCTGCTCATTGAACACAATGCATCTGTTGACTTACTCGATCACTATGGCTGGACTGCACTACATTTTGCATTGAGCAATAGTCACCCTGACATTGCAAGGCTGCTCATTGAACACAATGCAGCTGTCGACTTAGTCGACCAATATGGCTGCACTGCACTGCATCGAGCATCGAGCAAGGGTCACCCTGACATTGCAAGGCTGCTCATTGAACACAATGCATCTGTTGACTTAGTCGACCACTATGGCTGGACTGCATTGCATGTTGCATCGAGGGATGGTCACCCTGACATTGCAAGACTGCTCATTGAACACAATGCATCTGTTGACTTAGTTGGCCAATATGGCTGGACTGCACTGCATGTTGCATCGAGGGATGGTCACCCCAACATTGCAAGGCTGCTCATCGAACACAATGTATCTGTTGACCTAATCGACCAATATGGCTGGACTGCACTGCATCTTGCATCGAGCAAGGGTCACCCAGACATTGCAAGGCTGCTCATTGAACACAATGCATCTGTTGACTTAGTCAACCAATATGGCCGGACTGCACTGCATGTTGCATCGAGCAAGGGTCACCCCGACATTGCAAGGCTGCTCATTGAACACAATGCATCTGTTGACTTAGTCGATCACTATGGCTGGACTGCACTGCATTTTGCATTGAGCAATGGTCACCCCGACATTGCAAGGCTGCTCATTGAACACAATGCATCAGTCGACTTTGTTGACCAACATGGTCAGACTGCGCTGCATCTTGCATTGAGCAATGGTCACCCCGACATTGCAAGGCTGCTCATCGAACACAATGCATCTGTTGACTTAGTCGACCAATATGGCCAGACTGCACTGGATCTTGCAATGAGAAACAGTCACCTGGACATTGCAAGGCTGCTCAATGAGCATACCATCAGCACAGCCCCAGGTAGGACAGTAACCCCCTTCCCCCCTCTCCCTGACAATACTACAGGCTTGGCCCTCTGATGAATGCTTCTTTTACAGAACTACAACTTGAGTATTTTTTTTTGTATTCAAAAGCAGGAAGTATTCATATGGCCCTCCGGGCATTCCTGGTACTGCGCAGACTGTCCAGTTTCTGTTATCCGGTCTCTGGATCCTAATAGGTATATACCCTTTCTCCCTTTTGGATGCCATTATGCACCATATGTCAGAATGAGCACCTTCCGTGGATAATTACTCTTGTATATATGCCGGCTCTTTGGGCATAGATTGTTCAAAGTCGCTTCTCCCCTAAATACACGAACATGGCTGGGATGTTGAACTTGGTTAAAACCCGGCGACTGCTTGAGCAGAGCAACTGCAAGTCACTGTTGAAGGGGGAAGTGCATTTGAATGATGGTTCACAGTGCAGAGCTAGGTAACTTGTAGTACGTTGCAACTTGAAGCAGATCCTCAGACACGCTTTACAACCTTGCGATCAGCGACCTCGGAATTTCATACCGTTTCCTTACGTTCCGGTATCTCATTTAATTTTTTTTCACAACGATGTACCCACTCGAATGGTTGACTCGGATTCCGCTGTCTACCCGATGTATACATTCTACGGGTTCAATTAAATTGAAATCAAATTTCACGCTGGACCTGGAATCCACTGTAATCAGCTGAATGCCCTCGAATTCATCTTTATGGAAAGCAGCTAACTCCTCAGTCTGCTCAGAGGCCGGAGCGAAGTGAAGGCATATCTTGTGGATAAAAATGAACTCCCAATCTAGCTTGCGCATGTTTGGTCGATGTCCCTTCCACGTGCTCATCACGTGAGGCAACTCTCTTGCTTCCACCCTTTCACCACACATTGAACGCGGAAGCCACCAACTGAATATCACCGTTCGTGGTCAGGGCAGGGCATTTGCGTGCGCATTAGGAGGCCTGAACCAGTCGTTGGAAGCTAAACATCAATGGCCTAGACCAAAGCCGAGGGAAGGCTGACCAAACGGATGTCGTCTCTCGGGCAATATCGGTCAGCGAATATTCGCAAGGTTCGACATATCTTCTCTCAAGTCCACGTCAACCACGTATAACAATGGCTGCTCAGAAACACATTCTTATCATCGGCCCAATTGGCGCGCAGGGCTAAGCCGTGGTCGATACATTACACGTTGCCCTACACCCTGCACGCTCTCACAAGGGATCCGAACAGTAAACATACACTTGAGTTGACTGCTCGAAGTGTGGAGTGCGTGAAGGGTACATTGCATTTCGTAATTCGGCTTTGGTTGGCATAAAACTTCCGTAGGTTCTGTTGAGGATCTCGATTCCGTCTGCCGTGCCCTTGACGGCGCTTACGCGAGATGAAAGGAATTCTAAGATTGTTGAATTCGAACCAATGATTACTCTCTAACCTGACATCTGATCAGTACTTCGGCACACGTATATTTGAGGTCGCTAAGCAGGCCCGCACACTCGGGTACTACGTCTGGAGCAGCCTGCCCTATGTCTCGCACGTTCGAAATTTCTGTTCCAGTGAATCTTCTTCAACAGATAACCGGGTTCAATCAGAGTATAAAGTATGAAGGCACGCAGCCATCGGTGACTCCGACAACACGCTTTCACAGAGCATTGTCACCACTGGACCGTACATGAAGTTGCTCCTGGGTGGTGTATTCGACCCTCTGAAAGCGCGCAGACAGGACGGTGGTTTTCACAGCCCCCGTAGCCGGGGCCAGATCCCCTGACCACGCTGAAGGTCCTCGGGAGGCAGGCGTGCTATACTTCCGACCATCCCACCCAAACCGAACTTGATTACCTCCGAACACATCGAATGGGAATACCTTGTCGACGTGCCCTGCCCTGCTGAGGCTCATGTGCAGATTTAACTGATGCCACCCCCGCGTACACAGAAATCCACGAAAGTCACCAGTATACCCGCAGTGCTCAAGCCACAGAGCTTGGACGACTGGTGGTGAAGACAACATCGACGAGCCTCAGGTGAACGAAAAGGCTCGCGGAGACGACCGCGTGCAATCAATCGAGCGAATGATGTGGAAGAGGGGAAAGCCCGGCTTGTAGGTTCTTGGAATGGGTCGGTAGTCCGTCCTAGTCTCTTATAAACAGACGCTACAACAATAAAGCGCTCGTACCTCGCATGTTGTAGTCTGTCGAAAAGGTTGATGCGTCGATCGCTGGCCGCGTTATTAGAAATCACAAAACAATTCGGATGCTGAGAACAAGTTTTTCACAAATATGAAGTTACATTAGTATTTATTAGCATAAATTGAGCAACTTTCTCACCTAACTCGTGGCAGCAGAGTCGAAGAACCAGGAGTTTGAACTTTGATGGCTCAGCAGATGACAAATCCTGACATAATCTGCGGTTTCTATTCTGCAAGAATGGAAGTTGAAAAATAAGAATTTGAAGACATATTTGGGGTCAGATATGGATTTAAATCCCCCTTTCTCTCAAAGTTCGAGGATGGGGGTCCTGGAAGTGCTAAATAGGCATGGTAACATTTCAAACTCCGACGATTATATAATAACGCGGCCACCAAACACGGTGGCGTGGTTAACAACAGACTAAGTCCGTCCAGTGGTCGAGCGAATGATGGAAATAAAATATGTGACTTGGTCTCGAGCCGTAGAGTGCCAAATAAGCGAAGAAAGAGAGTAAAAAGGTCCAAAATGGCACGTTAAGAGAATGAGGTCGTAGCGAGGTATTTCGAGGTGGCTAAAAGCCCACTGACGGTGTTTCTAAACGGAAGGGGTGAGGAGTGTCGATACTGTACTACCTCTGGGCAGTCGCCCTGCACTGGCCGTGAATATGGTGGTACGAGCGTGGAAGGTGGGTCCCTATTTACGGTAAAACAGATGATGTAACATAATGCGGGGATAAATCGAAAGTGCGTATAAAAAATGAATATAAAACCATTTACACATGCGGGCTCCGACCCTACCCCAACGATAAAGCTGTTCAGGTACAGGCGCCGTTCAGTCGGTCAATGGAGACCGGATATCGGATGCACTTTTTTTGTTCCCGAGGGACACGGAAATGTACATAGGCCTTTAAACATATAACCGACATTTTCTGTGCATAAATATTTACAAAAACTAAATGAAGACAAAATTACTCCTCTTGAAGAGTGATCTGATATCCCATCGTGTTCTGCATGCGACGCCGCACCTCCTTGTCTCCCTTTTTAGGCCATGTTGTGTCTCTCACCCGTGAAGTGCTTTCAAACCTCCTAATATCAGCCACCATTTGACTAACATCTGCTCCAACATCCCGTTTATAAATGCTGGACAGCCACAGTTTGTTTCCGTGTGGAACTTGTGAACGAAGAATTGCCACGGCCTGTTCAAGCTCCTGTGCACGCTGCAGAAGGTGTGTTGTATAAGAGTTGAGCTAATATACTCTGATTAGAGCGCATAAAATTTTGAATTCAAGTCCACTTACTTGCTCTTCATCATCGCTTTCATGGCCATCAAACGATGGAAAGAATTGCCGCTGGATTTCCTCGGCATCAGCGGCACTGCTGTTGTCATCTGACTCCTGGCTTGAAGATCGTGTTCGCTTGCCCAGCAGGCTAGATGTACTGAAGTAAGTTCCGCCATTCACCACCCGCTAAGAGCTCAGAATTACCAGACCAGGCATGGTCATCGCCATCTGTGATGCTGCCATCTGTCGGTTCAATATATTCAGCCGGTGCTTAAGCCTGAGGTACCAATGCTGGATGCCGATACAAAGGTAGTGTGCGCCTGCGCACAATCTCTGTCCCCCGAGATGGAACAAATGTCGACGCGTGCCTCCAGCTGCAGGTTGTCATCTTGGTGGGTGAGGGCATCAAGAAACTCTTCCAGGGGAAGCACATCTAGATCACTGCCAGGCTCCTGCTCTTCTTCCAGATCTGCACTAGGGGCCAAATTCTCCTTGTTTGCTTTTTTTGCCCCCCGTGTTCGTGATTGGCACTCGAGGCAAGTGCGGGCACGAGTCCCGTTCTTTATCTTGAATTTGTCGCTGGCTTTGAGTTTTGAACAACCAGAGCACGGAAATAGCTCTTCTGCTTCGGACATTTCGAAGCTGGCGTGGGTAAAGCGGGACGTGAGAACTGTATACGTGACAGGACTTGTTATGGTCGTATTAGTTCACACATTTGTACGACTACTATATCGGGACGCCATCAGCACGTGACTGTGAAAACGTACTGGGTCAATAGCAGCTAGTGATACGCGCACAGACGATAGAGTGATTCATATCACACACCGTCAGTAGTAAAATTTCAACCTACCTTAAAAGGTATACCGAAAACGGCTAAATCAGGATTCAAATCAAAGTAGACGAAAAGCGATTGTATTGATCTACCCTAAAAGTGTGATGAAATTAGCTACAATCTGTCCTCCTTTCGATGCAGATTGAAATTCCCCAAATAAGACTTGAATGAAAGGAGCCTGCATAAAGGCTCTTTCAATATCCATAATCTGGTTGCACAAAGAGGATCTTTCAGACGGCCATTGAAAGAGCTTCTTTCAGAAACACTTTCATCTCACGCTGAAACAGTGCTAAACCACACTGAAAGGGATCCTGAAAGAAGCTCTTTCGGTAACTGTTCCGAAAGACCTTCTTTCTGTGCAACCAGATTGGGATCCTGAAAGTGCCTTTGTCCACACTCCTTTCATTCAACTCTTATTTAGGGAATTTCAATCTGCATCGAAAGGAGGGCAGATTGTAGCTAATTTCATCACACTTTTAGGGTAGATTAATACAATCACTTTTCGTCTACTTTGATTTGGATCCTGATTCAGCCGCTTTCGGTATACCTTTTAAGGTAGGTTGAAATTTTACTATTGATGGTGTGTCACCCCGTGCATGTGTTGACAGCCTGGGACCACGCATGATAGATGCGTCGAATCTTACGCCATTCGAAGGCATTGCCAGAAGTCATTATGAACGAGAATGGACAAGGCGATCGCAACGGCGGAGCATGAGTTGGAACGTCGGGCATAGCTGGGCAATGTGCATGAGGATTACCTCGATATGAAGATCGAGAGGCGCGAAGAAGAGCGATAGAAGAGGCGGTTGCAGGAGAACGAAGGGGACGTGAGAGTGGCGTGGGGCATTGCCAGCGGACACCCGAGAGGAGTGGGCTTGACGGCAACAACGCGGTGGCGTGGAGGCGGGCATAGGAACGAAGAAGCGACGTAACGGGGTAGCACAGCTGCCGTGTGGCATACAAAGGAGGGAGAGAGCTCGTGCAAGGGAGGGAGATGAATCAATACATGAATGTAGGCAGACAGCGAGGGGAGAGTTGATCTCGATCATGGTGGTTAGACGATTGCCCCTGTTGTAAAGAGACTAAAGAGATCGGTCTACGTTAGTCTACGTTCATCTCGAATCGACTGTGATGGCAACACTTATACCGAAAGGATTATCCAGTTCTGCTTCCGAGTCGCTGTTAACTTGCGTGACGTGGAACTCCACGTTGCACAAGCATGCACTTCCAGGGCAACCCCGCCATTCCAAGCGTTGAACGTTCGACCGATTAAATCCGACAATTTTTGGCAATAGGCGCGATTTCGGGCAATTTGAACCCCTCGGAATGACCTATGTTTCAATAAAATTGAACCCCGGATTTGAGCCGGTGACATACCATCTCATTCGGAGTCATTCCGTACGGAAGGCTCCGACTCCTTGCTTCTCGGACATTCATCGTGCGAAAGTGCATGCTCAAGGCGACAGTCTTGTCTTCCACCTCCACCTCCACTGCACAGGAATACATCCTCCTCATCCTTTCTGTGGGCGGCTCTTTCTGCTGGCTAATCTTCACTTTTGGCTCACATAGTGTTCCACATACAGAAGATCGGCGATATAACAATCCATTTTGACCATGTCTCGCTCGGATAATGGATCCAAGACCGTCAATTACAACATTTCTGGTGCGTACGAGCTTTATTGGGATGTCAACATCATGATATCTTGTCTCCAGGGGGCCATGGAGGCCCGGGTGGAGTGGGCCACGGAAATGGTGGCACGGGTGGCAGCGGGGGTACAGGGGAGGGTCCCACCGTGAATATTGATAACTCCACAAATAAAATGTATGTCGGTGAAGTGTCCCCAGTTTCTTTTCCCGAAGTCCATTCTCAACAACAGCAGTGTGAACCAGGGTCAAGGGTTACTCAAATTCCCTGTGTTAAACTTTTTTGAAGCTGAATTATGTCTAGACTTGAAGAAATTCT